>APFE031759050.1:33314-48010 GCA_000404065.3 Pinus taeda | reverse complement strand
GGGGGGGGGGTGAAAGAACATCAAAAAGTGGCATGCCAATAGCAACCTACCTCACCTTCCACTCCATAACCACACCTTCCACTCATTCCAATACCCATTCAACTTTAGAGCTTAGAAAAGATGCAGAAATTCAAGAAAAAGGCAGTTACAGGACATCATATAAACATCCTGTAGGAAATCTTGTAGCAACCCATTCCACAAAAAATACCACAACAACTCCAACCCACTTTCAGCAAAATGAAAACGGGAATAAGGAATCTCCTCCAAATATTAGTAGCAACAAAATCCAACACCTGTACATCTTCAAAGAAACAAACCATTAGCAAAAGAAGAAAAAGCAGTTGAGAATATGCAACTAGGTCAAGAACAACAAATTAACACCACTCTCCAGCATGCATCAGTAAGGCAAAGCACCAATAGGTATGTAATCTCACCAATACTCCCTCATAGGTATGAATATGATTAAACTATAGGAATATGTAGGAAGTTGGTTTTATTAGCAAAGGTGGCAAGTTAACTTGGTCACCCTCAGTTCGATAACAAAAAGCAAAGGGTTTGTCAACTATACACGTGGCAAGGTCACATCAAAAAAAGGAATGAATCAAAAAAGTGGTTAAGTTACAGTGAATGGAAGTGAGAGATGATTACGAGGAAAGGTGGTATGATGAACTTGTAGTGGGACCAATAGTCCAAAAGGAGGTATTCGTACTCGGCTAGCCAACACATCGCCCAAGGAAATCATCCACAAATATAAATAATCACTAAATCCCATGCAAAGTATTGGTTATTTCGACAAATTTGAAGGTGGAGGTAACCTCGAGGAGTCATCAAAGGAAAAAGTTACTCTCGGCCTCCCTACAGTGAGTACCTATAGGAAATAGTCAGCACCCATAGGAAACAAGAGCACCTACAGGAAACTATAGGAAAGCTACAAGATACAAGGAGAATTATCACATAGTGTTGTAGGTGGACACCAAGGGCCATCAATTCAAGATTTCTCATCACTAGAGCATAGAAAAGGAAGGTAGGTGCCTTACCTTCTATGTTTTTCATTTGTAGAAAAAAAATCCTCATTACCTTTAAGTATTTTCAGTACGCATAGAGATAGATAGATTTTTGTGAAAGTTAATGAAGGATAAACTTTGAACCCTCATCACCTACAAAAGTTCTTATACTATATCCACCCAAACCTCATTCAGACAAAAAATTTCCAAAAAAAATATGACAGGGGGTTTCAACAAAAGAGAGCCCATGAGCACAACCAGAATACACTAGCATCCACCTATGATAGAAATCTTTACAAGGCATCAATGGATGGGGTTATTTGAGCTACTGAGGGGATACGATGATTGTGTGGCTAGGGAATTTGCAATTTCACTCATACCTCTAGCTAGATCCAGTGCCACTGTTGTAGTGAGGGGTTTATTATTAACAATTACCCCTGAGAGTATTAGCAGGATAACTACACTCCCCTTAGGATTGCAGTGGAGAAAATAGGACAAAACTAACAACACTCTTGCCAAGAAGGGATTTTTCTTAGAAGGAGAAGAACCAATTGAAGACAAAAATGGGGTTAGAAGGGAAAGCATTCCATATCCTTGTAATGAAGTAAGTTATCACATCATCAGGTATATTTCCTATGAAGGTAGATACAGTGTAGCGTATAGCTACCATTTCAAAATCCTCCATGAGCTAAGATTTGGAGGAAAGACACCTCCTCATAACAGACTTAGTGTACCTTACTTTTTGTTACAATCAATAATAGACATGAGCATCAAGATACAAGAAGGGAAACATCAGTAGTTAGCACATCATGGGTTGATCAAACTCATCCTGGAAGATGCTCTAAACAATTTGAGAATCCTATTACATGGTCATCATTTGCAGACATGAAGGAAGAAGATGAAATTCAAGCCATTGAGTATGACAGAAGCCCTAATTCTAGTGAGGGAGAAGAAGAAAAAGAGCATGAAAAAGAGGAGGAAAAAATAGATGAGACAAAGGATGAACAAAATTATGAAAAACAGAGCATGGAAGAAGAGGAATCACCAAGGGTGTCTCCGGGGCCTACAGATAAGGAGGCAACAATTGCTTTAATTTCCCCAAGTACACCTATCAAATCAAAGGGAAATAGAGAGAGGAAAACTCCCCTTTACTTCAGAACAAGGAAGAGCACCTAGATAAAACAAGGGAGACCTCAAACCCCTACCAAGATTCCAATTATCATAGAGGACTCACTAAAAGAACAAGAGGAAGTAGTCCCTCTAAAGAAGAAGGAAGAAGAAGAAACATCAAAACAAGCTTCTTCTAGGTCATTAGTCACCTATGTTAGGAAAACTGTCACCAGGTCAACCTCAACAAAACAAGTTAAACAACCTTTGACCCCTTCACAAAAATGGAAAGGTCTCGTACATGAAACATAGACAGAACTACAGGAAGCAAAAACAGTCCTACAGGAGACCTTGTCAAAACTGCAGGAAACACAGAAAAAAGATCAAGAAAGGCTGCAAGGGAAAAGCGAAGGAAAAGAGGCAGAAATTACTCAAGAAACAATAGAGGGAGAGTCCCAAGAGATGAAGGAGCCTAGCCCACAGCCAAATCTTGGCTCCTACTATAGATTCATTGAAGGGGTTAGGGTGATCCCACAAAAATTTTCCATTCTTCTATTATTTGAACTTGAAAAAGAGAGAGCAAGGACACATCGGTGGATGCAAATTACTAAATCAAAAGGGGTGGAGAATGTAGGCCACGTGGAAGAGAATCTGCAATAAATTGGCAAAGAATTAAGTAGCATAAGAGACAGGGAAAAATGGTGAAATCTCAATTAGAGGTTGGGAACACATGGCTAAGAAAGCAGCTACAGGAAAAGGAAGGCCAATCGGAAACTATGGCAAGACTATCCATGGAGGCAATTCAATGTAGGATGCCAGAAAAATCATATGCCTTATACCTCAAATAACAATGGTTGCAATTTCATATAAAAATTCTAGCACAAAGAGGAACTATGCCTTTCCAAGACAAAAGGTAGTTCATTGACCTCTTTGGCCAAAGCATCCTAGAGGATAGAGCAAAGATATTTGAGTTCTACCTACACTATTTGGCTCTGACAAATTTAAATGTGTGGGAACCCAATCCAAATCTAGGGGACTTACAACTAATGGCCTTAGCATCTTGGATGAGTCATGAGGAAGCCAGAGCTACAGAAATAAAAAGGGTATTGGTAGAGAAGAAGCAAAACCCCTTTTCATTAAAGTAGAAAAACCTAACTCAATGGCTATCATCAACACCCACAACCTCATTGGTAATGATCCCAAGCTTGCACCAAGATACCTTGTTGTACAAGAGCAAGTAGTCACTCATTTTGAAGACATGTTGAGATTTCTAGGGGACGAGAGCTAGCAAGCCTGCCAAAGGAGATGGAACACCTTACCCTACAGCTTAAAGATTAGAGAATAACATTCTCCTGACAGAATGAGGGATGCACTAGAAAGAACCCCAATGTATAAGTAAGCATTACAGAGACTCAAAGTCAACTGGATTGGATTGAAACTCAGTCCACCATTTATTTTAGGTATGTTAGAGGGGAGAAAGGAAGAAGGAGAAAGAAAGTAGTGGGAGGAGATAGAGAAGAATGCAGTGTTTTATCCACAAGAGGAGAAGACTACATCAGAAGCCTGGAATGTATGGGAGGCCACTAAAGCAATGAAAGACATGGACATAGATTGAGCTGCTCAGAGGATGAGCAACATTTTCAGTAAGGGGTAATGATGAGGCTCATCAATGGGTAAATTATATGGACCTTAATGCACCTCCAACTTACTAAAATAAACTTTTGTCATAATTCTTTACATGTTTTAATTATATTTTTCTTAATGAGAAGAGTAAATATGAGATGTCATGTCTATTGGTCTAATGTGCATTGATTTCAGGTTGTTGAGCAAATTCTGGCTAATTAAAGTGCAGGAACTCGAATGAGACAAGCAAGAGGGATTATAGGAGATAGCATCTCCCTCCTTAACTCCTCACTTACTTGAAGGTTCCTCAATCAAATCTCATCAACTCGGAGTTGCAAGAAGTCGAGTCATGAGGATCATTGGTAGCCAAGCCAGTGACAATTGAAGACTAGTTGATCTCAAGATTGGGAGCCAAGGCTCCCTAAATTTAAGGAATTTGTTGGTAACTTCAATTGTATAAGTAAAGAGGTCTAGAGCCTCATTAGGATTTGGATTTTTTGTTCAAGATAGCTAAGCAACATTTTCGAGTTGAAGCATTGTAACTAAGCATTCTTGTGTATTTTTTATATTTTAATGAAAATGAGAAGCATTCCCTTGATCTAGCACTGAGTTAACTTAGAGGGCTGAAGCTCTTGGGTTAGGGCTTGACCCTAATAGCAGAGGTTCCCATTTTTGTATATGAATGCTTAGATTATACTCATAGTTAGCTGTTGAACTGATTTTGGTGTTGTTAATTGTTATGCTCTTACCTTGCAAGACGATACCAGAATACCAAATATGCGAAGAATTATACCCAGAACATAGAACAATGATAAATAACAGCAAGTATTTTATTATTCAGAAAGCAATGTTCACTTGCCTCTTCAAGGGGACAACCTCCAATAGAGCTGAGCTCAATGAAAAAATAAGACACGATGCTCCTCGAGGGGAGTCTCTATCCTTTATATATGATTCATACATGCAATACCATGGGGCAATACCATGGTTCTTATTAATACCATCTATCTAATACCATGTCCCATTTGCAACTAACTGTGGTCCCTTCATTAAATGCGGGTTAACCACTTACAATTATTAATATGGGCTTTATTGACTCTTTACTTAACTATAACTATGACTCGATCCTATTACAATAAATAACGGGGTTAGGGTTGGACCCTAACATGCCCTCCCCAATAAGAATAGCCTTGTCCTCAAGGCAGAAGCTGCGGAAACTGCTAAATGATAGTGGTTGGTTCCCAGGTTGCATCTTCCGGAGAGGTGTCTTTCCACTTGACGAGGACTTCCTTGATCGTGCAGCCACGCAGGTGCCGTTCTCGTGTGTCAAGAATCTGTTTAGGTTGGAGCCAGATTGACCCTTCTTCATCCACTTCAGGTAGAATGGTTTGAATTATGCAATTGTTCCCAATCACTTTCTTGAGGCATGAGACATGGAAGACTGGATGGATTTTTGCAGTGGGTGGCAAAGCTAGCTTGTAGGCAACTTCTCCAATGCGTTGAAGTACTTGATATGGTTTGTAGAATTTTGGGGATAATTTCTGACAACCCTTGTCTTTGTGTGATGTTTTCTTATATGGTTGTAGCCTCAAAAATACCTGATCCCCTTCTTGAAATTGGCGTTCTGAGTGATTTTGATATGCCTGTTGCTTCATGCGGTTTTGGGCTTGACGAAGATTCTCTCTAAGGTGGACCAGCATGGTTGTGCAGTTCTGTATGAGTTAATCCACTTCTTGTACCTTCGAGCATCCCTTGATATAAGAAGTAGGGGAAGGAGGGAGTTGACCATAAACTGCTTCATATGGATTCATTTTAGTGGTGGCATGATAGTTGGTGTTATACCACCATTTTGCTAGAGGTAACCACTGTACCCAGAGATGTTGCTTTTCTAAGGTGAAACACCTAAGGTACGTCTCCAGACATTTGTTGACTGCTTCAGTTTGACCATCAGTTTGTGGCTGATAGGAAATACTGAGTTGTAGTTGGGTACATTGTAGCCGGAAGAGTTCCTTCCAAAAGTTACTGGTGAAGATCGGGTCACGATCAAACACAATGGAAGTGGGCATGACATGCAATTTGAAGATTCGATCCATGAAATATTGAGCGACCAAAGTCGGTGTAAAAGGGTGGGGTAGGGCACAAAAATGAGCATACTTAGAAAGTTTGTCCACAACCACCATGATGACTGACTTGTTTCCTGACTTTGGAAGACTCATAATGAAACCCATGGAAACCTCCATCCATATTGAGGCCAAAATGGGCAATGGCTGTAAGGTGCTTGGGGATTTGACTGTTTCTCCTTTGTGGTGCTGACAGATGTCGCATTCAGCTACAAAAGTAAGAATGTCCTTTTTCATGCCTGTCCAAAAAAATGATCTTCGAGTCCGAGCATACGTCTTCTAAAAGCCTGAATGTCCTGCAGTGGGAGATGAGTGCAACTCCACCAAAATGCGGATTTTGAGGGTGGATGTTGATGATATTATGACTTTGTCCTTATAGCGAAGAATCTAATCCTACCACGAGTATACCTCTGTGGAATTTGGATCCGCCTACAATTGATTAATGAGTTGGGAGATCCAGGGATGTGAAACCATTCCTTGTGAGCCTCTTCAGTCCATTCTGGAATGGGAAGGGAAATTGCGAGCAGGGTACTTTCCTCCTCAAATTGGCGGGATAACGCATCTTCTATAGTATTTTCACACCCTTTCTTGTAAATTATCTCATAATCATATCCCAGCATTTTGTCGTGCCATTTATTTTGTTGTGGTGAGGATAGGCATTGCTCCAAAAAATATTTAAGGCTTTGATGGTCTGTGCAGATTTGGAAACATCGCCCTAATAAGTATGGTCACCAGGTATCTACTGCATGTAACATGGCCATCATCTCCTTCTCATAGGTAGATTGTCCTATATTCTTCCCAATTAGTCGTTGGCTCGTGAAGGCCAAGGGACGACCTTCCTGCATTAAGACCACCCCAATACCCGTACCAAAAGTATCACATTCAATCACAAAAGATTTGGTGAAGTCAGCTAGTGCTAAGACTAGAGTGGAACACATGGCATGTTTGAGAGCTGTAAAGGCCTATTGTGCTTCATCATTCCAGAGGAATGAATTTTTCTTGAGGATTTGAGTGAGGGGCCTAGCAATGCAACCATAATTGGAGACAAATTTGCAATAGTAGCCTGTGAGACCCAAAAATCCTCTCAAGCTCTTCAAGGTCTTTGGTTGAGGCCAATCTTGCATTGCCTGGATATTTTTGGGGTCCGCCCTGACACCTTCACACCCCACAATGTGGCCCAAATACTCAACTTCTTCCATGCCAAAAGAGCACTTGGACATCTTGACAAATAATTTAAGTTGGCGGAGCAGTTGCAAGACTAGATCTACATGTTGAAGATGTGTAGCCTAGGTGTGACTGTAGATGAGGATGTCATCAAAGAAAACAAGGACAAATTTTCTAAGATATGGTTTGAGCAGGTGGTTCATAAGGCTTTGAAAAGTGGATGGGGTATTACAAATACCAAATGGCATGACCAGGAACTCATAATGGCCTTCATGAGTTCGGAAAGCAGTCTTTGGAATGTCTACTTCTTTCATGCGAATTTGGTGGTAGCTTGAGCGAAGGTCAAGCTTAGTAAAGAATTGAGCCCCATTTAGTTCATCCAGCAAATCATCGACAACCGGGATGGGAAATCCAACTTATTGAGGGCCCTGAAGTCTAGACACATACGCCATTCCCCATCTTTTTTGAGCACCATGATCACTGGAGATGAATAAGGACTAATGTTGGGATGAATGACGCCTGCTTCCAAGAGTTCCTTGATTATTTTTTCAATTTCATTATTTTGGGCAAACAGATATATATATGGGTGCACATTTGGTGGTTGGGCCCCTGGGACCAAAGTAATGCTATGATCATTTTTCCCTCTCGAGGGGGGAAGCTCATGAGGCTTGTTAAAGACTGGCAGATGGTTTTCTAAGATCTGTTGATACCACTTGTTATGATCTTAACCTACAAGATAATACCAAAATACCAAATATGTGAAGAAATATACCCAGAACATAGAACATTGAAAAATAACAGCAAGTATTTAATTATTCAGAAAGCAATGCTCACTTGCCTCTTCGAGGGGGAAACCTCCAATAGAGCTGAGCTCAATGACAAAATAAGACACGATGCTCCTTGAGGGGAGTCTCTATCCTTTCTATATGATTCATACATGCAATACCATGGGGCAATAGCATGGTTCTTATTAATACCATCTATCTAATACCATGGCCCATTTGCAACTACCTGTGGTCCCTTCATTAAATGCAGGTTAACCACTTAAAATTATTAATATGGGATTTATTGACTCTTTACTTAACTATAACTATGACTCGATCCTATTACAATAAATAAGTGGGTTAGAGTTGGGCCCTAACATTAATTTGCAAGTATTGGTAGGGTTAATTAGTTTGCTTCCATTTTTGAATAGTTCTAACAGTACCATTGTAGTGACAAGAAGATATCCTAGAAAGGTTGTTAGCAAGTGATTTCCACCTGATTTCTCCCTTTCAGGGATAATGACTTGAGGAACGCTTCCCATACAACCCAAAAAAATAGAATTCTTGATTTTCTGCATAATCTAGGATTTCTTGATAATTAGGTCATTATATTTTAGTTTTGTAGGATAAGTTGCAATTGGAATTTATGATCTCTTAGGTTTTGTATTGATTTCACAGCGCTTTTGTATTGATTTCAAGCACTTCCATTCATGAACTTAGCAAATAAATGGTAAAAACTCTATTTTCTTCTATTGAATAAACCATTATTGTTTATAGATGAATTTATGTATAAATGAAAATAATTATGTGTGTTGTTGCAGGAGCTTCTACATTACAGAGAGATCTCATTTCATTAGCCTCATCCAAGCCATATCCACCCATGATTGTCAAAAGTCACTAAGGTCTCAATTCAAATTCTTGTTTTATATGGAAAAGTTCCATTTCCATTGAGCAAATCCAACCATCTTAAAGCCTTTGCTTGCATTTTGAGTAGTGTATGCCACTCCCATGCCATATTCCCTCCTTATTCACCTTTCCCAAGATCCATTCCACGTTCTAGAACACTCCCTAAGTTTTCGGCCTGTTCCTGTAGTAAAATAGGGGATCCTGTAGGAGAACTAGTACATCCTGGAGGAAATCCTGTAGCATCATGTTTTGAGCCCGAATTGAGAAAAATCATCATTGAAGCCAAGATTAGGCCCCTACTTGACCTCCAAGCCATCAAAACCATTATACCCCTCTCCCTCCACACTTGTCTCCCCTGCCAAAGAATAAGGAAATATTAGCATTTACATTTATAAAGCAAAAAGATTAAAAAATGAGTTCTTTTATATTTACTCATGCACACAGCAGTTAGTACTCTCTCGATCAAATTTCATGCTTAGATTAGTTAAAACCTCACATGTGACAAGTAGGGTTAAAGTAGGGTTCTTTTGCAAGCAAGGTGTGTTAATAAGTAGATAGAGGTTTTCATGTTACTTTGCAAAATTTTTTTTAGTCTTTCATTCTTGCAATTAGGCAACATTTCTTTTCTCCTATTTAGGGTAAATTTCCCCTATCCAGTTGGTAATCAGACTTCTTCTAGTCAATAGAGGCTAGTTTGAGAACCTCCAAGTTTGTAAGAACCCGGGGTTGATGAAGTAAAGTCGATAGCCCCTGGAGTTGCAACATTCTTGCTGCAGAACTGTTGCTCATCACTATATCTTCTCAGGTTCCTTTGGTAGGACTTCATGTTTAATAACATCTTTCACGTCTCTAAACACCACATTGCAGTTGCACACAACCTTCCTTGTTTTTGGGTTCCAAATCTTATAACCTTTTAAACCCTCCTTATATCCAATAAAGATTCACCTTTCAGATTTACTATCCAACTTGGTTCTTTTCTCCTTTGGAACATGCACATATGCATCACATCCAAATACCCTTAGATGTGAAAGAAAGGGTTTCTTACCAGTCCATACCTCTTATTGAGTCTTATCCTCCAATGCTGATGAAGGTGATCTATTGACTAGGTAACGTGCAGTCTCCACAGCCTCTGCCTAAAATTCCTATCCTAACCCAACACTACTGAGCCTGATTCTTGCCTTTTCCATCAACGTCCTATTCATTCTTTCTGTAACTCCATTTTGATGAGGTGTGTATGGATTAGTCTTTTATTGTGATATACCACACTTCTTACAGAACTCTTCAAATTATTTCTTGCAAAATTCTCCATCGTTATCTATCCTCATCACCTTTATCTTCTTCTTTGTCTGGTTTTCCACCAGAGCCTTAAATTCTTTTAACTTGTATAAGACTTCAGATTTATTCTTGAGGAAATATATCCATGTATTCTTTGAGAGGTAATCTATGAATGATACATAGTACACAGACTTACCCAGCAATGGAACCAACACAGGTCCAAACACATCACTGTGCACAAGCTCCAATATATGTTTTTCCCTCTTAGCACCAGAGGGGAAACTCACCTGATTCTACTTTCCATATACACAATTTTCAAAGAAATAAAAATCCAAAGAGAAATTAGACATACCTTCTACCATACCATTACCATGAAGTATTCAAAGACCCTTCTCTCCAATATGACTAAGCCTTTGATGCCATAGCATGATCTTTTTTCCAAAGACCGCTAGATTTTCTGCTCCATTTTTAGGAACCACAGAATTGTTGCACCCATCAATAACAACGCTACCCTAAAGCTTGTACAAAGTTCCAATCCGAACTCCTCGCATCAATATAAGTGCTCCACAAACCATCTTATAGGTATCTTTCTCGAACACTACTTTTACACCTGTATCATCCAACTTGCTTATAGAAATCAAGTTTCTAGACAATGCAGGAATACACAGGACACCCTAAAGTGTTCTAATCAGGTTCCACCTTGCAACTTCAACTTGAATTTTCCGCGTCCAACAATTTTGGCCTTCCTATCATCCCCTAGGAAGACATCACTACCATCATATTTATTATACTCGTAGAACCACTCCCTGTGGAGAGTGAAGTGAATGGATGCACGTGAGTCAGTCAACCATGCCTCATGATCTACATGTGTACTTGAAGAAGAAGCCAAGTACACATCCCCACCTTTATCTAAGGTGGTTTTTGCCTCTGTAGAAGGAGCATCATTAGATCCCTTTCCCTTCTCAGGAGCTTTAGATTTACAGTTGCTTTTGAAGTAGCCTTCCTTTCTGCATTTCCAACACATCTTTACAGGTTTTTCTAGAGATTTAGATCTCCCTCTAGATTTAGATCTCCCACTCAAGGACTTATTTTTGTTTCTATTTTGGGACCGTCCTCATATGAACAAGGCATCACCATTCTAGCCCTCCATAACTTTCCGTCTCATCTCCTTTAATAGCAAGGATGAGACTATTTCATCAAACTACAAGGAAGTTGCATTACTACCTATTGAAACAACTACACTATCCCACGAATCTGGTAGAGAAAAAAACATACTGATGCACTTATCTTCATCTGGGATTTTAATATCAACAAACAATAACTAGCTTACCATAGTATTAAAGGCGTTTAGATGGTCTATTACTGAGTCTCCATCTTTCATCCTCAGGTTATACATATTTTTCCATAGGAACAGTTTATTTACCAAAGACTTAGATTGGTATGAAGTCCCTAACTTGTCCCACAAAGCCTTCATCGAAGCTTCCCTTGATACATTCAGCAATATTTAATCTGAGACACAAAATTGTATTGTGTTCTTTTCCTTCTGATCCAACTTTGCCCAATCGTTAGTTGACATTGTTGTTGGTTTAGTACCCGAATCTACCACGATCCACTCATCTTTATCCACTAGCAGATCCTCCATCCTGAGTTTGTACAACTCAAAACTCCGACCTTTAAATTTCTCGATCTTTATCTTTCCACTACTTGTCATCTTCTTTCACCACAAGAATTGATCTCGCAAATCTCCCACTGAACATGGTCTACCACAGGCCTGAACGAAACCCCTCAGCAGCAAAGGTGTCCCCTTGAAGCCGAAACAACTTCGATACCAAATGTAGGCTTTAACCCCATACATAAATTACTTGCATACAAATTCTAAAAAACAAAAAACAAATAATGATGGGAGCATAAAACATAAAACAAATATACATAGAGAGTTTCCCATGGATCCCAAAACCTAGGCTACTAGACTCATTTTTCATTTTATTCCTTTCAATGTTACAATACATATGTATACATGCCAAATCTTTCATAAACCCTAATCCATTAACCCTGGATTAGAACATAACCATATTTCCCTTGATCAGATCTACAAAATACCATGGACAGGAAACCATAATTCCCAAAACCATGTGTGAAATCCATGCACAAAACCATAGGTAGGTCTACCCACCTAATATAGGGTCCAAAAAAAATTTCTTGGGGCACTGCCCTGGACCACATGAAAGGGGGCTACCGCTCCCCTTGTGACCCCCCCCCTGCGCATGGGGTAGCCGTGGAAAGAATATAACACACACCCAACAAATATAATCATCAAAATATATAAATACATTTTTTATCATTTCTTTTCTAAACAAAACAGGTAGCATTTGTATTAAAATAGCGGTTGCATGGCCAGAACCATTTACATGCTTCAGTAATTTCAAAGGCTTTGATATTCTAGCTAACCACAACATGATTTTCTTGTCTATGTGGACTTTTTGGACTACAAATTTACATCAGTATCTCCCATAGACTCTACAAAATTGTCCCAAAATATTTGCATATTTGCAATACAATAAAAACATACAAGAATTTTAAAACCCTGAAGGGCCCAATTTTCTATTGTAGGATCCATATTCCCTTTAGTGTTGTGAGGCATGCCTTCTCCAATTGATTTGACTCCAACCTCAACCTCCTACTTGTCGACTCCTAGTTTTGAATTTTCCAACTTGAAACAAAGATCACTTATGGGTGAGCCATCCCCTTTGGTTTGTAGTTTCAACATTAGCAATTCAACGTCCATACTTGCAAGTTTTTTATCCATTATCCATTCTCAGTTGCAACCATTTGGAGTGTTTCTCCAATAGAAGAAAACTTGCTTCCTTCTCCTTCTCCACAAGATCCAACCTTTTGTTTTGTATTTCCACAATGCCCATTAATACGTTAAACAAATTTTCCACTAATTGTTTCCAATAATCCATGTCATTCTCAGTAGCATGATCCCCAGAGGAGGCCACTTCTAATCTTTCAATACTCAACCTACGAAACCACTGTGAAATCCATGGGGCAAAAGAAAATACGAGGTATTCCCGAGGAGCCCTTGAATATATAACAACAATTAATCGAACCTGAGGAGGTGACACCCGAGGAAAACATTAATTCTAGATCTACTCGAATCCAAGATCATTCAAAAAGAATATAATCAACCATAAAATTAAAGACTGGACCTAGAGAGTAGTGCAAGGCATTAAAAACCAGAGAAATGGAGAATTGTGGTTGGATCATCAACAAGGACTTTCATATCAATTCCCATTTATAACAAATCAAATAACTCAACCATCTATCTGGTTGACATACTTGAATTCAATGGAAGAGATGTGTTGTGCTCGCCACCTCCACGCATTGTAGCCCAATTATTTCCAGAGCCAAGTATGAGGAACACATAGTTAGCTATAACACTAATGACAAGACTTTTGAATTCAATGCAACTTCCATGGGACAAGGAGTGGCCAAATTGGCCCTACCAATTCGAATGAAAACGAAAGGATGTGTCTCATGGAAGCGATGAGAAAATCTTCTAACCTTGATTTAGTTCTAGTATACCTTTCCTAAGTGTTTCCCCTTGATTGGAAATTTTATCCGCTTCGACATTCAGATGCCTGGATATGTGGAAGAGATAAATCTGCGCAAATTTCTTTAATTACAGAGTTATCATGTTCACAATTGCATAATTGGTGGGGGGGTTTTTCAAACTTAGATTTGAATATTTGTCTTATGACAATCATCGAATTCCCTAAGACCGTAATTCTCCTTATCCCTTTTATTATGGCAAACTCCACACCTTTCCATAGAACCAAAATTTCATCTTGGTTGTTAATTGATGTACCCAAACCCTAAGCATATGTTATCTCTGATTGTTCTTTAGCACAAAGAATCATCCTCTCACTCCTCCTACCTTTATAAATATGTTTTTATCATTCAAATAATAAATAAATTTAATCATTATATTTTAAATTAAATTTTTGAAATTTAAAAATTTTTTATATGTGTTTTAATGAATATTTGTATAGACCATAAATATTTTCAAGAAAATTACAGAAGATGGGGAAAGAAGTAAAATTAAAACAATTTTTGAATATAAACTAAATTTAAACTCAAGTTTGTAGTATATTTTTTAAATAAAATTGAGGAGATATATTCTGAATTAAAGATAAAGGGAAAAGGGAAAGAGGAATGTATATTAGGAGAATTGAAAAAGATAATGTATAGTAGAAGAAAGAAAAAAATATAATAGAAAGTAAATTTTAATTTTTTATAGGAAAAGTAATATTAAAGTGAATATTTTAAATTTTAATTAATAAGAAAAATTAGTGTTTTTTAAATAAATTTCAATTTATTTGATTGGATTTGGTAATGTAAGTTTTTTTTTTATAATAATTTATTATAGTGATTTAGTGCTTTAATTATCTATTAAATTTATTGGTTAGAATGAGATAAGTAAAGAATTAGAAGGAAAAGAAGCAAAATTATATCTAAAGTATAGAAAACAAATTTTGAATATAAAACTAAATTTAAACTCATAAGTTTTGAGTAAATATTTTAAAATAAAATAAAATGGGGGAGATATTACTTTGAGGAATGTATATTAGAAAATTAAAAAAAGGAAAAAGACAAGTATCTTGGAAAAGAAAGAGAAAAATGTATGGACAAGCAAAATTGTAACCAGCAATATTAAAGTGAATATTTTAATATTC
>APFE031759050.1:18974-29955 GCA_000404065.3 Pinus taeda | reverse complement strand
AGTATTTATTCTCATGCTACCTAACTTGGAAAAATTTCCCTTAAGTTCACAACAACCCACTATAGCCTTTTAAATCATCATACTAAAAATAATCAAAGTCAATGAGGGACTTTAAAGATGCTACATATTTATGAGTGTAGTGTAATGGTTCTACACTTTTACCTTTCTACCAATTGTTTTTTCTCTATTAATTTTGCCCAAAATATGGCATGAACTTGTTGGAATTGTAGGCTTGAGCTATGGAATCTATACAATGTGAGTGTCCCATGGGTTTTTCAAGGTATTGAACTATTTATGCGATCAAAAATACAATTTAAACAATGAAAATTTACAATATCACCAAGAATAGTATTGTCGGATTTTGATAAAAAGGGTAAAAATGTAGAACACTTACATTGCTCTCACATTATGTGTGAAATATAATTTACATAATCATTAAACCATTAATTAAATACTTAATAGCCTAACTTATTAATTAATGCATCAAATAATTATGTTATTGTACATGTGTAGGGTATGCATATGTTGCTAACATACACACAACGGGAAAATGTAGGTAGATCAACCCAAAGGGATCTACCTGTCATTCAAACAAGCAAGGCCTAACCCCAAGGGCGTCGAGGAGATTTGACCCCGTGATCTCCCAACTAGCAAGGTACTTAGCAACAAGAACTCGACCAATTGATAGACAATGAACAAATAATTTATGCTGGCGGAGCAGTCGCAAGAGCAGATCTACATGCTGAAGATGTGTAGCCCAAGTGCGACTGTGGATAAGGATGTCATCAAAGAAAACGAGGACAAATTTTCTAAGATATGGTTTGAGCAGGTGGTTCATAAGGCTCTGAAAAGTGGATGGGGCATTACAAATACCAAATGGCATGACCAGGAACTCATAATGGCCTTCATGAATTCGGAAAGCAGTCTTTGGAATGTCTACTACTTTCATGCGAATTTGGTGGTAGCCCGAGCGAAGGTCAAGCTTAGTAAAGAATTGAGCCCCATTTAGTTCATCTAGCAAATCATCGACAACTGGGATGGGAAATTTATCTTTGACTGTCAACTTATTGAAGGCCCTGAAGTCTGGACACATACGCCATTCCCCATGTTTTTTGAGCACCATGACCACCGATGATGAATAAGGACTAATGCTGGGATGAATGACACCTACTTCCAAGAGTTTCTTGATTATTTTTTCAATTTCATTCTTTTGGGTGAACGGATATCTATATGGGCGCACATTTGGTGGTTGGGACCCTGGGACCAAAGTAATGCTATGATCATGTTCCCCTCTCGAGGGTGGAAGCTCATGAGGCTTATCAAAGACTGGCATATGGTTGTCTAAGATCTGCTGATACCACTTGTTATGCTTTTAACCTACAAGACGATACTAGAATACCAAATATGCGAAGTAATATACCCAGAACATAGAACAATGAGAAATAACAACAAGTATTTAATTATTCAAAAAGCAATGTTCACTTGTGTCTTCGAGGGGTCAACATCCAATAGAGCTGAGCTCAACGACAAAATAAGACACGATGCTCTTGGAGGGGAGTCTCTATCCTTTATATATGATTCATACATGAAATACCATGGGGCAATACCATGGTTCTTATTAATACCATCTATCTAATACCATGGCCCATTTGCAACTAACTGTGGTCCCTTCATTAAATGCGAGTTAACCACTCATAATTATTAATATGGGCTTTTTGACTCGTTACTTAACTATAACTATGACTCGATCCTATTACAATAAATAAAGGGGTTAGGGTTGGACCCTAACATTAATTTGCAAGTATTGGTAGGGTTAATTAGTTTGCTTCCATTTGTGAATAGTTCTAACAGTAGCATCGTGGTGACAAGAAGATATCCTAGAAAGGTTGTTTGCAAGTGGTTTCCACCTCATTTCTCCCTTCCAGGGATCATGATTTGAGGAACGCTTCCCATACAACCCAAAAATATAGAATTCTTGCTTTTCTGCATAAACTAGGGTTTCTTGATAATTAGGTCATTATATTTTAGTTTCGTAGGATAAGTTGCAATTGGAATTTATGATCTCTTAAGTTTTTTATTGATTTCACAGTGCTTTGCATTGATTTCAAGCACTTCCATTCATGAACTTATCAAATAAATGGTAAAAACTATGTTTTCTTCTATTGAATAAACCCTTCTTGTTTATATATGAATTTATGTATAAATGTAAACAATTATGTGTGTTGTTGTAGGAGCTTCTACATTGCAGGGAGATCTCATCTCATTAGCCTCATCCAAGCCATATCCACCCATGATTGCCAAAAGTCACTAAGGTCCCAATTCAAATTATTGTTTTATATGGAAAGTTTCCATTTCCATTGAGCAAATCCAACCATCTTAAAGCCTTTGCTTGAGTTCTGAGTAGTGTATGCCACTCCCATGCCTTATTCCCTCCTTATTCACCTTTACCAAGATCCATTCCACCTTCTAGAACACTCCCTAAGCTTTCGGCCTGTTCCTGTAGTAAAACAGGGGATTCTGTAGGAGAAATAGTACATCCTGGAGGAAATCCTGTAGCATCATGTTTTGAGCCCGAATTGAGAAAAATCATCATTGAAGCCAGGATTGGGCCCCTACTTGACCTCCAAGCCATCAAAACCATTGTACCCCTCTTCCTCCACACCTGTCTCCCCTGCCAAAGAACAAGGAAATATTAGCATTTACATTTATAAAGCAAAAAGATTTAAAAATTAGTTCTTTTATATTTACTCATGCACACAGCAGTTAGTACTCTCTAGATCAAATTTCATGCTTAGATTATTTAAAACCTCACATGTGACAAGTAGGGTTAAAGTAGGGTTCTTTTGCAAGCAAGGTGTGTTAACAAGTAGATAGAGGTTTTCATGTTACTTTGCAAGCATTTTTTTAGTCTTTCATTCTTGCAATTAGGAAACATTTCTTTTCTCCCATTTAGGGTAAATTTCCCCTCTCCAGTTGGTAATCAGACTTCTTCTAGTCAATAGAGGCTGGTTTGAGAAACCCTAGTGGTCTATCGGCCCAGCTAACTAGTGACAAGAGTAGACCAATTACATCTATTTGCATATACAACACTGTCAGCTCCTAGTTTGTAAGAACCCGGGGTTGATGAAGTAAAGTCAATAGCCCCAGGAGTTGTAACATCCTTGCTGCAATACTGTTGCTCATCACTATATCTTCTCAGGTTCCTTCGGTAGGACTTCATGTTTAATAACATCTTTCACCTCTCTAAACACCACATTACGGTTGTACACAACCTTCCTTGTTTTTGGGTTCCAAATCTTATAACCTTTTAAACCCTCCTTATATCCAATAAAGATTCACCTTTCAGATTACTATCCAACTTGGTTCTTTTCTCCTTTGGAACATGCACATATGCATCACATCCAAATACCCTCAGATGTGAAAGAGAGGGTTTCTTACCAGTCCATAACTCTTGTTGAATCTTATCCTCCAACGCTGATGAAGGTGATTTATTGACCAGGTAACATGCAGTCTCCACAGCCTCTGCCCAGAATTCCTATCCTAACCCAACACCACTGAGCATGATTCTTGCCTTTTCCATCAACGTCCTGTTCTTTCTTTCTGAAACTCCATTTTGATGAGGTATGTATGGATTAGTCTTCTATCGTGATATAAAACACTTCTTACAGAACTCTTCAAATTACTTCTTGTAAAATTCTCCATCGTTATCTATCCGCATCACCTTTATCTTCTTCTTTGTTTGGTTTTCCACCAGAGCCTTAAATTCTTTTAACTTGTATAAGACTTCAGTTTTATTCCTGTGGAAATATATCCATGTATTGCTTGAGAAGTAATCTATGAATGATACATAGTACATAGACTTACCCAACAATGGAACCGACACAGGTCCAAACACATCACTGTGCACAAGCTCCAATATATGTTTTTCCCTCTTAACACCAGAGGGGAAACTCACCTGATTCTGATTTCCATGTACATAATTTTCAAAGAAATCAAAATCTAGAGAGAAATTAGACATACCTTCTACCATACCATTACCATGAAATATTCAAAGGCCCTTCTCTCCAATATGTCTAAGCCTTTGATGCCATAGCATGATCTTTTTTCTAAAGACCACTAGATTTTCTGCTCCATTTTTAGGAACCACAGAATTGTTGCACCCATCAATAACAACGCTACCTTGAAGCTTGTACAGAGTTCCAATCTGAACTCCTCACATCAATACCAGTGCTCCCCAAACCATCTTATAGGTATCTTTCTCGAACATTATTTTTACACTTGCATCATCCAACTTGCTTATGGAAATCAGATTTCTAGCCAATGTAGGAATACATGGAACACCCTGAAGTGTTCTAATCCTTCCACCTTGCAACTTCAACTTGAATTTTCCACGTCTGACAATTTTGGCCTTCCTATCATCCCCTAAGAAGACAACACTACTATCATATTTATCATACTAGTAGAACCACTCCCTGTGGGGAGTGAAGTGAAAGGATGCACCTGAGTCAGTCAACCATGCCTCATGATATACATGTGTACTTGAATAAGAAGCCAAGTACACATCCCCACCTTCATTTGAGGTGGTTTTCACCTCTGTAGAAGGAGCATCATTAGATCCCTTTCCCTTCTCAGGAGCTTTAGATTTACAATTGCTTTTGAAGTACCCTTCCTTTCTGCATTTCCAGCACATCTTTACAAGTTTTCTTCGAGATTTAGATCACCTTCTAGATTTAGATCTCCCACTCAAGGACTTATTTTTGTTTCTATTTTGGGACCGTCCTCATATGAACAAGGCATCACCATTCTAGCCCTCCATAATTTTCAGTCTCATCTCCTTTGATAGCAAGGATGAGACTATTTCATCAAACTTCAAGGAAGTTGCATTGCTACCTATTGCAACAACTACACTATCCCACGAATATGGTAGAGAAGAAAGCAAACTAATGCACTTATATTCACTTGGAATTTTAATATCAACAAACAATAATTGCCTTACCACAGTATTAAAGGTGTTTAGATGGTATATTACCGAGTCTCCATCTTTCATCCTCATGTTATACATATTTTTTTGTAGGAACAGTTTATTTACCAAAGACTTAGATTGGTACAAAGTCCCTAACTTGTCCCACAAAGCCTTCATCGAAGCTTCCCCTAATACATTTAGCAATATTGAATCTAAGACACAAAATCGTATTGTGTTCTTTTCCTTCTGATCCAACTTCGCCCAATCGTCAGTTGACATTATTGTTGGTTTAGTACCTAGATCTACCACGATCCACTGATCTTTATCCACCAGTAGATCCTCCATCCTGAGTTTGCACAACTCAAAACTCCGACCTTTAAATTTCTCGATATTTATCTTTCCACTGCTCGTCATCTTCTTTCACCACAAGAATTGATCCCGCAAATTTCCCACCGAACATGGTCTACCACAGGCCCGAGGAAAACCCCTCAGTAGCAAAGGTGTCCCCTTGAGGCCGAAACAACTTCGATACCAAATGTAGGCTTTAACCCCATACATAATTACCTGCATACAAATTCTAAAAAACAAAAAACAAATAATGACGAGAGCATAAAACATAAAACATATATACACAGAGAGTTTCCCCTGGATCCCAAAACCTGGGCTACTAGATTCATTTTTCATTTTACTCCTTTCAATGTTACAATACATATATATAGATGCCAAATCTTTCATAAACCCTAATCCAATAGCCCTGGATTAGAACATAACCATAGTTCCCTTGACCAGATCTACAAAATACCATGGACAAAAAACCATAATGCCCAAAACCATGTGCGAAATCCATGCAGAAAACCATAGGTAGGTCTGCCCACCTAATATAGGGTCCAAAAAAATTCTCGGGGCACTGCCCTAGACCCCATGCAAGGGGGCTACCGCTCCCCCTGTGACCCCCCGCCATGCATGGTGTAGTCATGGAAAGAATATAACACACACCAAAAATATAATCATCAAAATATATAAATACATTTTTTATCATTTCTTTTTTAAACAAAACAGGTAGCATTTGTATTAAAATAATAGTTGCATGGCCAAAACCATTTACATGCTTCAGTAATTTCAAAGGCTTTGATATTCTAGCTAACCACAACATGATTTTCTTACCTATGTGGGCTTTTTGGACTACAAATTTACATCAGTATCTCCCATAGACTCTACAAAATTGTCCCAAAATATTTGCATATTTGTAATACAATAAAAACATACAAGAATTTTAAAACCCTGGAGAGCCCAATTTTCTATTGTAGGATCCATATTCCCTTTAGTGTTGTGAGGCGTGCCTTCTCCAATTACTTTGACTCCAACCTCAGCCTCCTACTTGTCGACTCCTAGTTCTGAATTTTCCAACTTGAAACGAAGATCACTTATGCGTGAACCATCCCCATTGGTTTGCAGTTTCAACATTAGCAATTCAACGTCCATACTTGCAAGTTTTTTGTCCATTATCCATTCTTAGTTGCAACCATTTGGAGTGTTTCTCCAATATACAATCATGTGTAATGATCCCTCCAGTGTAACCAATCCAGCTGCTATAGTATAAAATTCACGGTATATAGAGAATGGAGATACCCTCAAGGGTCTTCTCGGGACCCTTGACTGACTATAAGATTATTTGCAACTATCACAAAGTTACATGCATGTCCATAAACATTAAACAACTATCAAATCAAAACAGATGGATTACCTCAAGCCTCCGTGTATATTTGCTGGAGAGCACAATGCAGCTAGGTGGAAGTCCCCTCAGCCGACTCCTGGTCAAGTCCTGCACATAGAAGAGACAAGCATAATCATAACATACAACCTTGATAACTAATACATGAATACATAAAAGACATCTAATTACACATAACTAAGCTACTCATGCTAAAAGGTATTGGACAAACAAGTAAATGAATTATATTACCAACACCACAGAGTAGACAATACAATTGCAATTCTATATTAATGTCAGAAGAGTGATTACAACCATATGTTGCATCAGCCTTCCCTTACCCCTCCAGCTTCTCTCTCTCTCTCCTTTCTTACCAACTTCTTATTCTTATATTTGATACTATGCTCAACAATCAAGTAAGTTGTCCTTTCAAATGATCTGACCTCTATCACCATAGCCCTAGCTTTGCTTATGTAGCAATTGCGTTAGGTTTGCCAAGTTCCTCCATCAGTTCCTTAAGGTAAAAGCAATGAAGTTGCCATTTTCCTCCTTCATTAGGATTAGAAATCCCGCAAATAGGTCGAACTTGAGATGTTTCCTTACTTTTCTTGAGTAGATTTAGGAGAAAATATCTAGATATTTATGAGTCAATTCGCTCCTTTAACCTTTAGAACTTCATTAGGATCCACTAACATTGTTCCCGCACTAACATCTAGAGTTAGTAGGGTCACTAACACTCCCTTAGGCTTACAGAGAAGCTTTATAAAGTAGGTTGTTAGTGTATATCTAGTGTTAGTGTGGAAAAAAGGTATGGGATCTTGGTCTTTGCTTCAGCTATCATGTCTTTCCCCTCTAAGCTGATGAGGGGGTCATTTTGTTGTATAATAGATGCCCCCTAAAGTGTGAGATCAGAGGTTGCGACAATGGCTGAAATACTTTACTTAACTATAATTTTCCTTCTTTGACAAAAGGAGAGAGAGGATTAGAGCTTCAGGTGGTACGGGAAACCTGATACAACACACACACACACACACACACACACACACACACACACACATATATATATATATAACTATTAAAATCATGTCCTGAGTTGAGCATTCCCATGCTCAATAGCTATGTCAGAGTGATTTTCTCATAAAAGAGATATGACGATGTTGGCCGCCGATAAGCACAATGCGGATCCGTTGTCATAATAGGATCATTCTGATGAGCTCCAAAAAATAATATATGCAACTTGGGAGAGGAAGAAAGGCTGATTGATGCAAACCTCTACCCAAGGTCTTGATTTCTGCTTCACCAAACAACATAGATCGATACATGTAAATATATGCATTGATGTCGAACATGCACGAAATCATATGATTAACAGTCAATAATGCAGACTGTTAATAGATGCGAGGAAGGCCACCAATAATGGTCATGGTCTCTAAGATGTACAGTACAATCTAACGAGTGTGAAAGATGTTTTTGCCGTCGAACACCTGTAGAATTTCTTAATCAGGAGCCAATAATGAGAACTAGAAGAAAACTTGCTCCCTTCTCCTTCTCCACAAGATCCAACCTTTTGTTTTATATTTCCACAATGCCCATTAATACGTTAAACAAATTTTCCACTGGTTGTTTCCAACAATCCATGTCATTCTCAGTAGCATGATCCCCAAAGGAGGCCACTTCTAATCTTTCAATACTCAACCTGCGAAACCACCGTGAAATCCATGGGGCAAAAGAAAATATGAGGTATTCCCGAGGAGCCCTTGAATATATAACAGCAATTAATCAAACCTGAGGAGGTGACACCCGAGGAAAACATTAATTCTGGATCTACTCGAATCCAAGATCATTCAAAAAGAATATAATCAACCATAAAATTAAAGACTGGACCTAGAGAGTAGTGCAAGGCATTAAAAACCAGAGAAATGGAGAATTGTGGTTGGATCATCAACAAGGACTTTCATATCAATTCCTATTTATAACAAATCAAATAACTCAACCATCTATCTAGTTGACATACTTGAATTCAATGGAAGAGATGTGTTGTGCTTGCCACCTCCATGCATGGTAGCCCAACTATTTCCAGCGCCAAGTGTGACGAACACATAGTTAGCTATAACACTAATGACAAGACTTTTGAATTCAATGCATCTGCCATGCGACAAGGAGTGGCCAAATTGGCCTCACCAATTCGAATGAAAACAAAATGATGTGTCTCATGGAAGTGAAGAGAAAATCATCTAACCTTGATTTAGTTCTAATATACCTTTCCTAAGTGTTTCCCCTGGATTGGAAATTTTATCCGCTTCCACATTCAGATGCCTGGATATGTGGAAGAGATAAATCTACTCAAATTTCTTTAATTATAGAGTTATCATGTTCACAATTTCATAATTGTGGGGGGGTCTTTCAAACTTAGATTTGAATATTTGCCTTATGACAATCATCGAATTCCCTAAGACCGTAATTCTCTTTATCCCTTTTATTATGGCGAGCTCCACACCTTTCCATAGAACCAAAATTTCATCCTATTGTTAATTGATGTACCTAGACCCTAAGTATATGTTATCTCTGATTGTTCTTTGGCACAAAGAATCATCCTCTCACTCCCGCCACCTTTATAAATATGTTTTTATCATTCAAATAATAAATAAATTTAATCAATATATTTTAAATTAAATTGTGTTGAATTTTACACTATTATATTTATATGTATATTTGTATGAATATTTTATATATAATTAAAATATTAAGATAAAAATTACACATAAGTGAAAGAATTAGAAGGGGAAGAAGTAAAATTATATCTAGTGTATTAAACAAATTTTGAAATAAAACTAAATTTATGTTTTGAGTAAATATTTTTTTTTTTAAATTAAAGTTGAGGAGATATTACTTTAAATTAAATATGAAAAGGCAAAGAGGAATGTATATTAGAGAATTGGAAAAAAAAAAAAAAATGGAAAATGAAATAATAGAAGAAAGAAAAATATATATAGAAAAGTAAAATTGTAACTTTTTATAGGAGAAGAAGTAATATTAAAGTGAATATTTTAATATTTCGATAATCAAGATAAATGAAATTAGTGTTTTTAATAATAAATTAAAATTTATTTGGTTAGGATTTGATAATGTAATGTTTTGTTATTTGTTTTTTTAATAATTTATATAGAAATTAATGCTTTTAATTATCTGTTAAAATTTACTATGTTAGAATAGGATAATGTAAAGAATTAGAATGAAAAGAAGCAAAATTATATTTAAAGTATAGAAAACAAATTTTGAATATAAAACCAAATTTAAACTCATAAGTTTTGAGTAAATATTTTAAAATAAAATAAAATGGGGGGAGATATTTCTTTGAGGAATGTATATTAGAAAATTTAAAAACAGAAAAAAGACAAGTATCTTGGAAAATGTAATAGTAAAAGAAAGAGAAAAGTATATGGAAAAGCAAAATTGTAACCAGTAATATTAAAGTGAATATTTTAATATTCTAATAAACAAGATAAATGAAATTAGTGTTTTTAATTATAAATTAAAATTTATTTGGTTAGAATTTGATGATGTAATATTTTGATTTTGTTTTTGTTTTTAATAATTGATATAGAAATTATGATTTTAATTATTTTAGATAATTTGATAATGTAATGTTTTGTTTTGTTTTTTAATAATTGATTTTGAAATTATGATTTTAATTATTTTACATTGATTTAAAGATTTATGAAAAAATTTAAATGAAATTGCATTTTTAATAAGGTGAAATTAGAATTTTAGAATTTTAAAAATATATATTTTAAAAAATTATTGTGAAAAAAATAATAATAATTAATTAATGTTTGATTCATAATTATGAGTTTTACTAAAATGTAAAATGATATTATTCAGGTATTCAAATATTTATATTTAAAATAAAAAAGTTAAACATAATTTTTAAATAGAAAATTATATAATTTTTTTAATAATTATAAATATTTTTATATTTGTTTAATAATAAGTGTTGTGAATTTATAAAAAAAATAAATTGTTTGAGTAATTGTGTTTTAATTGTTTTTACCCTTGTTTAAATGTAAATAAATTTATCATTTTAATAGATTAGAAATTTAATAGACTTTTCTAAAAAATATTTCAATCCCTTAACCTTTAGTACTTATAAATCCAAGAACAACAATACAAATACACTCTAAGAAGATTGTCAAGAGATAATATTTTGTCCAAGAATTATTCAATTTCTAAATAACATCCAACTTCTCAATTTCATTTTCCTCCCTTTAACACAAATTTCTCCTCTCTATATACAATCCCCAAGTCTT
>APFE031759050.1:0-18196 GCA_000404065.3 Pinus taeda | reverse complement strand
ATGCAAAGTCTTTATTCTCATGCTACCTAACTTGGGAAAATTTCCCCAAAGTTCACAACAACCCACTATAGCCTTTTAAATCATCATACTAAAAATAATCAAAGTCAATGAGGGACTTTAAAGATGCTATATATTTATGAGTGTAGTGTAATGGTTCTACACTTTTTCCTTTCTACCAATAAATTTTTCTATACAATCTGAGTGTCCCATGGGTGTTTCAAGGTATTGAACTATTTATGCAATCAAAAATACAATTTAAACAATGAAAAATTACAATATCACCAAGAATAGTATTGTTGGATTTTGATGAAAGGGGTAAAAATGTAGAACACTTACATTTCTCTCATATTAAGTGTGCAATATAATTTACATAATCATTAAACCATTAATTAAATAGTTAATAACCTAACTTATTAATTAATACATCAAATAATTGTGTTAGTGTATATGTGCAGGGTATGCATATGTTGCTAACATACACATAACTATTTTAAGGGTGATTCATGGACATCTGCTACATCCATGGGAAAATCTCTCTCTCTCTCTCTCTCTCTCTCTCTCTCTCTCTATATATATATATATATATATAATAATGCAAAGTATTTATTCTCATGCTACCTAACTTGGAAAAGTTTCCCCTAAGTTCACAACAACCCTCTATAGCCTTTTAAATCATCATACTAAAAACACTCAAAGTCAATGAGGGACTTTAAAGATGCTATATATTTATGAGTGTAGTGTAATGGTTCTACACTTTTACCTTTCTACCAATAATTTTTTCTATTAATTTTGCCCAAAAAATGGCATGAACTTGTTGGAATTTTAGGCTTGAGCTATGTAATCTATAAAATGTGAGTGTCCCATGGGTTTTTCAAGGTATTGAACTATTTATGCAATCAAAACTACAATTTAAACAATGAAAATTTACAATATCACCAATAACAGTATTGTCGGATTTTGATAAAAAGGGTAAAAATGTAGAACACTTACATTGCTCTCATATTACATGTGCAATATAATTTACATAATCATTAAACCATTAATTAAATAATTAATAACCTAACTTATTAATTAATACATCAAATAATTATGTTAGTGCACATGTGCAGGGTATGCATATGTTTCTAACATAGGGTGGTTCGCAGACATCCGCTACAATCACGGGAAAGTCTATTTCTCCTCTTTTTAACCATCTCTCTCTTTCTCTCTCTCTCTCTCTCTCTCTCTCTCTTCCTCTCTCTCTCTCTCTCTCCTATTATATATATATATATATATATATATATATTTATATATATAATAGAAAGGTCCTTTATTCTCATGCTACCTAACTTGGAAAAATTTCCCCGAAATTCACAACAACCGACTATAGCCTTTTAAATCATCATACTAAAAATAATCAAAGTCAATGAAGGACTTTAAAGATGCTACATATTTATGAGTGTAGTGTAATGGTTCTCCACTTTTACCTTTCTACCAATATTTCCTCTATTAATTTTTCCCAAAATATGGCATGAACTTGTTGGAATTGCAGGCTTGAGCTATGTAATCTATACAATGTGAGTGTCCCATGGGTTTTTCAAGGTATTGAACTATTTATGCAATCAAAAATACAATTTAAACAATGAAAATTTACAATATCACCAAGAATACTATAGTCAGATTTTGATAAAAAGGGTAAAAATGTAGAACACTTACATTGCTCTCATATTATGTGTGAAATATAATTTACATAATAATTAAACCATTAATTAAATACTTAAAAGCCTAACTTATTAATTAATGCATAAAATAATTGTGTTAGTGTACATGTGTAGGGTATGCATATGTTGCTGACATACACATAATGGGAAAATGTAAGCAGATCATCCCAAAGGGATCTGCCTGTCATTCAAACAAGCAAGGCCTAACCCCGAGGGTGTCGAGGAGATTTGACCCCGTGACCTCCCAATTGGCAAGGTACATAGCAACGAGAACTCGACCAATTGATCTAACTCTTGGGACTCTAACATACACATAACTTGTGCATGTACTAATGATAAAAAATCATTACCTCTAGTACAAAGTCTATATGATCACAACAAAGGATGTAATACAACACATCAAGTAATTGCATCATTTAGTAATATTAACTAACAAACTTACAATAATTCATCAATAATTGATAATCACACTTAAAATATCAAAAGGGAATCAATGCTAGTGTTGTAAACATGGTATGAACCAAGTGAGAAAATAAGAGTTGCACATATAATCCATAAGTTGCATTTTCAACTAACTTCATAGCATCCTTCTTTCTCAACATACTTCCATCTTCAACATCCTATCCTTTCCTCTGTTGGACTATGCAAGAACGTCCACTACAATGAGCTAACCCAAAACAAAACACCCATAAATGGAATTGTCAACTATTTCAACCAACCTTTCCAAATAAGAAATTGGAAATTGCCATTACACATTTAAGGGAGTGTGGTTTAACACAACCCTACCATGGCTCTAAATCACAGAGAATAAATAGTAGAAAATACTTCCACCCCTCCTAATAAAACGATAGTCAACACAATAGACAATGAATAATACCTTCATTTTTCTTCACAAAACTAAAATTAATACCATAAATATCTCTCAAATATTAAATTGATTATACAAACACAACACATAACTATAAATAACCAACCAACACATTGACTTAGAACATGTAATGATATATAGAGTTATTACATTGTGGCTATACACAAATCATAAATCAACCCTTGTTTTTAAGGAATCAAGGTACATAATCACATGACATAGATAAACATGTTATAACATAAGATTCAAACCCAAGTAGCAAAAAAGAAAATATATTATCCCACCACACAACTTACGGCTAATTCTCATACTATGACATATATGTATTATTGAAACATATATGTGGTTTTTCAAACTCAACCGGTTAAAAGCCAAATTAATACACAAAATCAAGCACTATGCAATATTTTGAATCCAACATGTTCATCTCCCATTAAATAACTAATTTAATGGGTCACTTTTTCCCACCGTTCCAAAAAAATGTATATATAGTATTGAAAGAAAGAAAGAAAGAAATTATTTTTAACATCCACAAGGCTAAAGATAGCCTATGGGATAGATTGCTTCTTCATCTGCTTGATGTATTCGGTCATTTTTCTGTGAAGCTTCAAAATAAATGATCCCTTCTTCTCGACAAACCCTTTGCTAAATAGATTATCCCAAGAGCTAGCTGCCAGCATATCTGCATAAGTTTTCCTGTTGTCTTTGAAGGCCTCACATTCTAAAATGAAATGTTTTTTCTGTTTCAACTTTTCCAAAAGAACAAAAAAATCATACTCTTTCCTCCCACACTTCCTTTGGCCTTTTCCAGTGCCCTGTTTCACAACAGAGTTGATGAGAATTAGTCCTTAACTGAGCAATAAGAATTTTGGCTCTCCAAGAGATACTGGCCTCTATGTATGCTTTTGGTTGATGACAATGAGTGGGATTAAACACTTCAATATAGCAATTTTTCTTTCTTCCTAGCTCCTTATTCCAAGTACGCTTGTGGAACTTTTCCATAACAAAAGATTTTATCTCTTTACTATTTATGGGACATGCATTCAAGCCAATACCCCATTTACTAAACCATTTGTTATTTTGTTGCATCTAAGTTTTTTTTCTCTTTCACAATCTATCATTAAAGACAACCTTAGGTCATCTACCCTCTTCCATTTGCTCATTTTTTTTTAAATACCTTATGACTCACACCATAGCAATTTCTTCAATAGGAGCAGTCCCTGTTTCACTTAACAAGATATCATAAGGAACTGCACTTTAAATCTTAAATTTGTTTGTATCAAACGCTTCTAAATTTTCTCAATTTATCTCCACTGCATGTCGGATGTACTGCTGGCCCATAGTTCACAACCATAGAGAACCACTGGAATCACTAGAAGCCCAAAAAGAGTTTGAGTGATTTTCCAGTCCCATAACTATGCCTCTCTACACCTATTTTGAAAAGCATAAAATGCTTTCCAACCCCACAAAGTTCTTTTCTTCCTACAACCATTCCAGCTTAGATTTTTGTTGAAGTCAATTCCGAGGTATTTGTAATCTACAACTTCTTCAAGAATGTTGCCTTCAAAGTAGAACTTATGCTGGTTATGTTTTCTTTTCTTAGAGAAGACCTCTATTTTCGTTTTGTTGATATTGACTTGCATCCCCACATTTCTACAAAATTGCTCAAGGGATAGTAAATGATCTTGCAAACCAAGAGCTGATTTACCAATCAGAATAAGGTCATATGCATACAAAAGAAGCCTTATAACAAACTTGCCCAAATAGATATCATCACCCCCTTGCGAATTTATCCACTCCTCAAGCTTGTCGATATATAAACCAAAAAGGGTAGGAGACAGTGGGCAACCTTGCTTGACCTCGATATCACTTCTAAAACTTTCAGAAATGCCTACTGAAGTTCTAATTTTGGCTTTCACCTTTTCATACTGCCTATGCACAGCTGCTCTCAAATTTTTAGGAACCCCAAGTTCCTCCATTCTGTGCGAAATCTTATCCCTAGGAACCAAGTCAAACGCTTTTATGAAATCAACAAAGCAACAAAATACTTCTTCCTTTTTCTCCCACACTTTTTTAATGATGTGCCTTAAAGTTATAAAATGATCAACTGTGGAATGTTTAGGTCTAAAAACTGCTTGCCCTTTATTAAGATTATCTCTTTCTTCTTCCCACTTGCTAATTTTGTTTTCTAACATGCTTCCAAATAGCTTTGCAAACAAAGGGTTTATCATGATGGTCCTATAATTGGAGGGATTATTGACGTCACCGCGCTTGAAAAGAGATATTGCCAGACTAGTTGTCCATTCTGTGGGAGTCCTTGTTGTATGATGTTGTTGAAGATTTTTGTAATGTGAGGTGCAAGAATCTTTGAGCCCCACTTTAGATATTTTGCTTGGAGTCCAGCTAAGTGTTTTTCTTTTCCAACACCCAACTTCTTGATACCCATCTCTACCTCTTGTACCATGAAGAGTTCAGTATCAGTGCTGACCAAGGGTGAAGGGTCAACCTTGGGAACCTGCTCATAGAGTTGTCTTGCATAGTCAAACCATTTAGAAGTAATATTATTTCCAATTTGTATCTTTTTTGGTTGGAGCTCCTTCCAAAATAATTTGGGATTATTTTTTCCAAGGAAGATTAGTTCTTCCCTCCTTGAAACCATGAAATCGGCCTTTTTCTTGCTTAATAACTGCTTGTAAGCTTTGAGCTTTACGTTATCCTTGTTTGACTCTTTCCACATTCTTGTTGCCTTTTTGTATTCCTCGTCAAACCAAGCATTAACTGGAAAGCAATTTGTTTCATACTTCTTAGTTTTTTCTCTTTTGCATTCGCAAGTGCGCATTGAATTAAATGTGTTAATTCATGACTATGAAGGCTATGAATTGTAATTTTCTCCTTCTCGAAGAGCCTTTCTAGCGTCATTTTGAAAGTATTACAATTTTCTAGGGTCAAAAGAATTCTGCCCTGTGGGAGATTTTGTTAGACATGCTGAATTTTCGACTCTAATTGTTTCTTTCCAATCCAAGAGAAACATAAATAAATTGGCTTGTGCTCTAATTTCAAGTCCCACAGCTGATCTCCAATCAAAACTTCCTCCATGTTCTCACACAAACCATGCGAGCAAATTACATAATCTACCACACTTGCTCCATTTTAAGTATTGCAAGTGTAAAGCACAACTCCACATGAAAAGGACTTTGTCAACTCTAGTAAGCAACTATACCTACAAGCCCACGTAGCAATATAAGATTATTCCTAAATAAATCATCTAACATGCAGTATATAAATACTAAATTGACAATTAAGAGTTTATTTGGGGTTTCTTATAGCAAATAAAATCTTCGCTATTATATTTTAAAGAAAGGAGTATGGAATCAAGATTGATTATAGAGGTATTATTTAATAATATATATATATTATATATATATATTATATAATATAATTATATATATTAATATATATGATTTTATTTTAAGTTTGTGAAGGTGATGTGTAAGTATGTTCGTCTTTCTTAAATAAAAATAAAAATTTCTCGATATAGAAAAAAAAAAAAAAAAAAAAAAAAAGCAATGTGTTATAATAATAATTAATAATAATAATAAATAATTTATAACATATAATTATTTCCATATAACCTATATACTTTATGAAAATAATTTAAAGTTGATATCAATGCATATATAGAAAAAATATTAAAAAAATATTTTTAATGTTGTAATAGAATAAATATCCAATATGGGTTATAATAAAATATTTTAATATGAATTAAATATAATGTACACTAAAAAATATATTAATAACAGAAAAATAATTTTAATACATTAATAAAAAGGTTCAATGCACATGTTATGTAATCTCTATGACATTCAAAAATGCAATTTAAACAATAAAAAATTACACATTTTTTTTACACTCTTAAAATAAATTTAGACTCGAAGAAATTTAATCCACTTGGTCATGTTAAATCCATAATTAAAATAAATTATATATTTATTAATTATAATAAAATAATATAATGTTATGATAAAAGATATGTTATTCTAGAAAGATATGTTTCCACTCCACACACTTTTCAATGTCAATGATAATTTGCAATCAAAAAGGAATGTTGGTTTTAGAGTTTTAGATTTGACACTTGCATTAGAGAAAATGTGTATACAATTTTGTTTCCCTGGTCTTTGAATCAAGATATCAATAGAGAACCATATGAATTGAAAGGATTTGTTTATTATACTTGCCGAAAGTAGCAGGTATATAGCGATCCATATCACTTTGACTATGAATTAATTTTGTTTGACTTTTTAAATATTAACTGTTACCTAATGTTTTAACCAAAGTTTTAAGGAAAAAGTGAATTTTTAAAATCATTTAAATAGTTTTTCAATGGTTTTCATTGGCCATTCAGCTTTGGGGTCTTATTGCAAATGCCGACCTTGCTTTTAAACAAAGTTTTGCCTTTATCCAAAATTTTTTAAGTCTAATTGCAAACATCAAGCTTGCTTTTAACCAAAATTTTACCTTTATCCAAAATTTTTAAAAGTGAAATTTATTGATTTGTGTTTATCCCAAATTTATAAAAACTGAAATTTATTAAATTTGCATTTATCCCAAAATTTTTAAAATCCAAAGTTTAAGTTTGTGTTTATCTCAAAGTTTTGAAAAACCATGTGTTTATCCAATAACCAAAGTAAACTTTTCTTTATCATAGTTTAAATAATTTAGCACTGTGATATTGCCATTTGGCTATTACTAAAGCTATTTATCAAATGAGTCAAACATTTCGTTTAAAGCAATGTTAATCGCAAATATTTCGTTGCATCGCAGCCTTGTTAATATTAATGGGGTTATTTCTCACCATGTTAATTATTGTTGTTCCACCTTTCATATCCAAGATCCCCTCTATTGTTGTTCCACCTTTCATATCCATGTTAATTACTGTGTGCTTGTGCTAGGCAACAAGGTCTTCAGTAGGAAGCATGTCTTTATTTTCACTTTACTCTTTGCATTAGTGTGCTCCTGCTACGCAACCGGGTCTTCCCTGTGTAGGAAGCATGTCTTGATTGGGCAAGAAGCAGGTCTTCATTTAGGTGTTTTTTTTTTTTTTAATATTTTATTGCAATTAATTTATATCCTTCATTTGGGCAGGAAGCAGGTTTTCATTTTGGTGTTTTTTTTTTTTTAAATATTTTATTGCAATTAATTTATATCCTTCATTGCAAGTCTTCATTTGGGTGATTTTTTGATGCAGGAGCATCTAGCTCACCGTAATTGGGCAAAAAGAATTCCAACCAGGTTCAAAGGCTAGTGATCGATTGGACTGTTTAATTTTCACTGAAATAATTTTTCTTTTAGTTTGTTTTACAAAGTCAGTGAATTTAGACATCTTTTTTTTATTTCAGTTAGAATTACTGTAGCTCAGTTATTAGTTAAGGAATGATCCATTAAATTAGGGAAATAAGAGCCAACTGTTCCTACAAGTCTTGGAATGCCAAGTGATTATAGTTATTAACAAAAATAGTATTTCTGTAACCATATTCTATATCAGTTGGATTAACTGTAAACATCAACTGAAAATAGAGAGGTATAAAAACAAATCAAATGTAACAGAGAGGGGTTTAGTTCAGTTGAGTTGAATGAGAAGGAAAAAGAAATAGAAACAGTCAAAGCATTCAAACAGAAAGTTATTTGTCCATCTGTACCATTTTTACAAATATTTGCCTAAGTGAATTTTCTTTCTTTACAATCTGATAAACTGCCATACAAATAATATTTATCAATTTACTATTGCAAGTATTCAAATATGAGTCACAGTCAAATATTAAGCAAGCAGACGAAGTCTCAGTAATCCACAGTCATAAACGACCGACAGCCATATATTCATTTTGCACACAGTTGAATAAGAGTCCCAGCATATAACATCCAGAAATCGAAGGTGAGGGAATTGCGTATGAACATCAACCACTTTCCAGCGTTCGAAGACATAAAGAACAACCAACAAACCAGAATACAAATGCAAAGAGGTAACAAGACTGTACATTCTCTTTTCCATTCATAACTTTCATTTAGAAAATCGAAGGACCGCAGTTACAGTGAATCATTGGTAAAGCCAAAACGATACTGTGAAAAACAAAGTCCGTGACCTTACACAGAGCAGAGTACGACATATAGTCGGAAAAGCCTTACAAACCAGAAACCCTGAATTGGGGTTTGACAAAATCAACCAACAACGGTTCCTACCTCTTATAACACTTAACACAGGAGCAAACGGAATAAATACAGCCGAGTCAAATTCATTACAGCGACCGAAGGACTTGAACAAAGAACACAGGACTTAACATTAATCAAAACTACAACCAGACGTTTGGGTTTCAGGCCTACCCAGGCAAAGAAACGACTGTACAAGCTAAACGCTGGAGGATACGCCGCCCAGGTCACCAACAACAACCTGCAAAACATTAACTCATATATATTACAACGGACGCAATGATGGGAAATCTAAGGAAAATGCGAATGCCTGTAGAGAAATAAAAACACAGTGAAATTACCTGGAGAGCGCAGCCAAATGCAACTGTATGACATCCTGAAGAGCTTGAGTGACTGTCGACCAAAGGAACAAAGTGGTTTAGTTCCAGAACGAGAAGGCGAGCCATATTGAAACAGGGACAAGAGTATTTACCTGTTCCAAACGAAGGACGTGCGCCCGAAAAGTCCTGTGCTCGCAGGCAAATACAGTGCCGCACTGTGAGAAACCCAACCAACAGCAAGCAAATAATACTCCACTAGATTCGAACAAGAGACAACAAGGTTCCAGGAAAAACACAACAAAACCACAGTGATTTCTATCAACGACTACCAAAACCGCGACCAAGAACCACGACATATACACAGACAGCAAGATATAATAACCACAACCAAAGCTTAACAATACTTTCGGGAATCTGCGCATATAAGGAAGGGAAGAATAAAATTACTCACCGAAGTCAAGCCACGGAACCAAGCCGAATAGCCATCAAAACTAAATGCCATTGCCATTAAACTCGCAAGCAGGTTGAATAGAGGAGGAGCCGAGTTTTTGACAGCACCAGGAGCCGAACATACCAACAGAACAGAGCATACCACATTCTACCAAAGAAACCAAGAAACCCTCGGATGGAACAGAATACCTCAGAGCACAAACAACGAAGAACAATCGAGGAAGTGCCATAAAGAACTAGGGTTAAGGCGCGAAGGGAAAACGGGAGCCGTTCGAGGCGGAGTACAGGGCATTTACTCCCAGCATTAACTCTCCAGCTACCAACCTTCACAAAAGTCCCGCGGACATAAGATTTTTACTTGCCACATATACTATTCCATCCACGTGTAAAGGGTAAAGCGTATGCTAAGTGGGCTAGGTTACACCATTTTTGTTTAAATTTTTTATTGTAATTATTTTATATTTTTTTAAGTGTAATATTTATTTTTTATTTTTTATTACATTTGCACGTGTTTAAGTGAAGATATAAAATGGTGTGTATAAGTTACGATATAAAATATAGTGGGTATAAGTGAATATATAAAATATGGTTTTGATTCGAGTTAGTATGATTTGTACAGAGGGTTCGATAAATTTATATTTATTTTATTTTAAAAAATTAATTAATTTCATAAAAATGTGTAATTAAAAAAGTAATATATTTATTAATTTTAAGTAACTAAAGTTGTTTTTCTTAAGGGGTGTTAATATGGGTGTAATAAGGCTTTTGGAGGCAAGGCTAGTCACCCCCGAGTACATACTCAACATTTAAGGAGGATGGACATGGCTTGCCCTTGCATGCAATGTTCTAGTTGGCAGTAGTTTTATTAAACAACTCTAATGGGCATTGAGTCATTTCATAGTGAGTGGAGAGGAGTAGTTTTATTAAACAACTCTAATGGGCATTGAGTCATTTCATAGTGAGTGGAGAGGAGTTGAGGGAAGGTCCTTGACCTCCTCATGTAGCTTATGTGCTAAAGTTGAGTGTGTAATCATATTTTTGATATGGATTGTGGTCATATATGAAGATCTGAGAGGAGGTCGTGCTAGTCAGCATAAACAAAGGGTAAATGTTTTGGGCTCCTCGATTGCTTGGACTTGTGTATGAATGTTGGGAGATTGCTTTCCAAAAGCACTAATAAAAGTGTATAGTTTCATGTGCGGTGTGAATCCTCATGATTTTTCTCTATTATATTTTAATAATCAAGATGAATGAAATTTGTGTTTTTTTCATTTTTTTTTAATTTATTTAATTAGAATTTGATAATATTATGTTATGTTTTTGTTTTTTAATAATTTATATAGAAATGAGTGCTTAATTATCTATTAAAAATTATTCAGTTAGAATTTGATAATGTAAAGAATGAGAATGGAAAAGAAGTAAAATTATATCTAAAATACAGAAAACAAATTTTGAATCTAAAACCAAATTTAAACTCATATGTTTTGAGTAAACATTTTAAAATAAAATAAAATGGGGAAAGATTACTTTGAAGAATGTATAAGCGAATATTTAAAAACAGGAAAAAGGCCCGTATTTTGGAAAATGTAATAATAGAAAAAAGAGAATAGTATATGGAAAAGTAAAATTGTAACTTTTATACGAGGGAAAGTAATATTAAAATGAATATTCTAATATTCTAATAATCAAGACAAATAAAATTAGTGTTTTTAATTATAAAATAAATTTTATTTGGTTAGAATTTGATAATGTAATGTTTTAATTATAAAATAAATTGTTTTGTTTGTTTTTAATAATATAATAATTTATACTTTATTATCAACTAAAATTTTGGTTAAATATGATAATGTAATGTTATTTTGTTTTTAAATATGATATAGAAATTATGATTTAATAGTTGATATTTTTATAATGTAATGTTTGTTTTGCTTTTGAATAATTGATTTTGAAATTTATGGTTTTAATTATTTATTTGATTTAAAATTTGTGAAAAAATTAAATGAAATTGCATTTTACGCATGAATTAGAATTTTAAATTTTTAAAATATATATATTTTTAAAAATATTGTGGAAAAAAATAACAATAATTAATGTTTATTTCATACTTATAAATTTACCAATGTAAAATGATATTATTCATTTATTTAGATATTTATATTTTAAGAGTTTTATTTTAACATAATTTTAAATTCAACAAAATATATAACAGTTTTTATATTTGTTAATATAAGTCTTGTGAATTTTATAAAAAATAAATAAAAATTATTAGTTGTGTTCTAAATCTTTTTACACTTATTGAGAATCAAATAAATTTACCATTTTAACAAATTAGAAATTTAGCCGATTTCTCCAAAAAAAAAAAAAAATTATTTCAACCTTTCTCTTAGTGCCCATAAATCCAAGAATAACAATACAAATACACTCTAAGAAGATTGTCATGAGATAATATTTTGTCCAATAATTATTCAATTTCTAAATAACATTCAACCTCTCAATTTCATTTTCCTCTCTTAACACAAATTTCTCCTCTCTATTTTTCAAGTTTATATACACAATCTCCAAGTCTTTTCAACCATTCTTTCTCCCCTTCTAACCATTCTTTTCTCCCCTTCTAGATTATGTGTGTGTGTGTCTTTATTCTCATTCTACCTAACTTGGAGAATTTTCCCCAAAGTTCACAACAACCCACTATAGCCTTTTAAATCATCATACTAAAAATAATCAAAGTCAATGAGGGACTTTAAAGCTGCTATATATTTATGAGTGTAGGGTAATGGCTCTACACTATTACCTTTCTACCAATATATTTTTCGATTAATTTTGCCCAAAATATGGCATGAACTTGTTGGAATTGTAAGCTTGAGCTATGTAATCTATAGAATCTGAGTGTCCCACGGGTTTCTCTATGCAATCAAAAATACAATTGAAACAATGAAAAATTACAATATCACCAAGAATTGTATTGTCGAGTTTTTATGAAAAAGGTAAAAATGTAGAACACTTACATTGCTCTCATATTATGTGTGCAACATAATTTACATAAGCATTAAACCATTAATTAAATAGTTAATAACCTACCTTATTAATTAATACATCAAATAATGATGTTAGTGTACATGTGCATTGTATGCATATGTTGCTAACATAGATATACCCTTTTATAAGGGTGGTTCACGGATATCTGTTGCATCCACAAGAAAATCTAGCAGATCTACCTGCCAACCAAACAAGCAAGGCCTAACCCCAAGGGCATCAAGGAGATTTGACCTCGTGACCTCCCAACTCGCAAGGTACTTAGCAATGGGAACACGACCAACTGAGCTAACCCTTGGGACTCTAACATACACATAACTTGTGCATGTACTAATGATAAAAAAGCATTACCTCTAATAAAAAGTTTGTATGACTACAACAAAGGATGTAATACAACACATCAAGTAATTGCATCACTTAGTAATCTCAACTAACAAAATTACAATAATTCATCAATAATTGATGATCACACTTAAAATATCAAAAGGGAATCAATGATAGTGTTGTCAACATGGTGTGAACTAAGTGAGAAAATAAGAGTTGCACATCTAATCCATAAGCTGCATTTTCGACTAACTTCAAAGCATCATTCCTTCTCAACGTACTCTCATCTTCAACATCCTATCCTTTCCTCTATTGGACTATGCAAGAACATCCACTATAATGAGCTAACTCGAAATAAAACACCCATAAATAGAATTTTTAACTATTTCGACCAGCCTTTCCAAATAAGCAATTTGCAATTTCCATTACACATTTAAGAGAGCTTGGTTTAACACAACCCTACCACGGCTCTAAATCATAAAGAATAAATAGTAGAAAATACTTCCACCCCTCCTATTAAAACTATGGTCAATACAATAGACAATGAATAATACCTCTATTTTCCTTAACACAACTAAAATTAATCCCATATAAATATCCTCAAATATTTAATTGATTATACAAACACAACACATAACTATAAATAACCAACCAACACATAGACTTAGAACAAATTGTTGCAAATAATGATATATAGAGTTATTATGTTGTGATTATATACGAATCATAAATCAACCCTTATTAAAATTTTAAAGAATTAAAGTAGATAATTACATTACATAGATAACATGAAATTCAAACTTATATGAAAAAAACATATTATTGCCACTACACAACTCAATGATAATTCTTAAGCTAAAACAAATATGTGTATTTTTTCAAAATCAAAAGCTTAAAAGTCACACCAAGCACTATGCAATATTTTAAATACTAACATGTTCATCTCCCATTAAATAACTAATTTAATGGATCACTTTTTCCCACCGTTCCAAAAAAATGTATATATAGTATTGTAAAGGCCTTTGTCAACTCTATTAAGCAACTATACCTACAAACGCACGTAGCAATATAAAATTATTCCTAAATAAAGCATCTAACATTATTCCTAAATAAAGCATCGCATCTAAAATTATTCCTAAATAAAGCAATATAAAATTATTCCTAAATAAATACTAAATTAAGAGTTTATTCGGGGATTCTTATAGCATATAAAATCTTCGCCATTATATTTTAAAGAAAGGAGCATGGACCAACATTGATGGGAACTAAGATTAAGATTGATGGTAAGGTGTTTTGAATTAAATATTTTATTTTTAAGTTTAGAGGTTTATTTTATAGTTTAGTGTGAAGGTAATGTGTTAATTATTTTATGTTTTTAAAATAAAAATAAAAATAAATATTTTTTAAGATTAAAAAAGTATTTGGTTATAATAAAATGTTATATATATTTAATTAGTTGTCCATATGATCTATTATAATATTATGTAAAATAATTAAAAAGAAAAAAAGATAATATATATGTAACATATTTAAATTTTATATTTTCAAAAAATATTTAATATGTAAAATAAAATATATATTATAAAGTTATGAATAAAATAATTTAATATGAATATATATTAATTTATACGTAAAATTATATTAATAACAAAACAAACAATGCGTTGATAAAATAACTTAATATGCATGTTATATATTTTTATAATATTTAAAAAAATAATTTAAACAATAAAAAATAACTTTTTTGATTCGATACATGGTTAAAATAAATAAATTTATATGAAAAAATACATCCTCCCACGCGCTTTTCAATGTCAATGATAATTTGCACTCCCGTAAAAAAGGAATGTTGGTTTTAGATTTGACACTCTGCATCAGAGAAAACGTGTATACAACTGTCTGTGCCTTGTCTTTGAATCAAGATATCAATAGAGAACAATATGAACCGAAAGGATTTGTTTATTAATATTAGTGCGGTTATTTCTCACCATGTTCATTATTGTTGTTCCACCTTTCATATCCAAGATCCCCTATGTAGTTTTTGACTTTAACGTTACTCTTTACTCTTTGCATTAGTGTGTGACTCTTTGCATTAGTGTGTGCTTGTGCTAGGCAACAAGGTCTTCACTGTGTAGAAGCATGTCTTAATTGGGTGATTTTTTTTTAATTTTTTTATTGTAATTATTTTATATTTTTTATTACATTTTCATGTATATAAGTGAAAATATAAAATATGGTTTTGATTTGAGTTAATATTTGATTTGTATAGGGTTTTTGATAAATCTATATTTATTTTATTTTTAAAAATTAATTAATTTTAAAAAATTTTGTAATTAGAAAAATTAATAGACTTATTACTTAAGTTATTAAAGTTGTTTTATTTTAAGGGGGTGTTAATGCTAGTGTAACAAGGTTTTGGAGGCAATGCTCGTCACCCCCGAGTACACACTCAACATTTAAGGAGGGTGGACATGGCTTGCACTCACATGCATGTGCATGCAACTTTCTAGTTGGTAGTAGTTTTATTAAACGACTCTAATGGGCATCGGGTCATTTCATGGTGAGTGGAGAGGAGCTTAGGGAAGGTCCTCGACCTCCTGATGTAGCTTCTCTACTAAAGTTGAGTGTGTAAACATATTTTTGCTATGGGTTGTGGTAAGATATGAAGGCTTGAGAGGAGGTCGTGCTAGTCAGCATAAACGAAGGGTTAATGTTTTGGGCTCCTCAAATGCCTAGTCTTCTGTATGGTTGTTGGGAGATTGTTTTCCAAAAGGACTAACAAGGGTGTCTAGTTTCATGTGCATTGTGAATCCTCATGTTTTTTTCCTATTATACTTGGACTCCTTCTTTTGGTAGTTTGTCGTGTCTTGGTTTGTGATTCTAGGGCATAAAACTTTATGCATAAAATTTTAGTTCTTGTCAATGCCGCTAGTTTGGGGTGTTTTGTCAATTTATTATTGGGTATTGTTATGGGGCCCCGGTTTAACGCTTAATATGGAGAATGTGAGTCGAGTTTGAAGTGAATTATGGGGGTTTTGTAGGGTTAGGTTTGTTCCCTAGCAAGATAAGCTTTCGTTGGCAGAGCATGGTGTGTGGTCCCGCACTTCTGGGTTTCGAGGTCTTATGGTATTTCCATTGTTGCTCTCTTACTCAAGGGTCAATGGTGATAGGGTTTTGGTTAAGGAACTTGTATCCTCTGTCTCAATTGTCAGGCTGTATGTAGAGTCTGGGGCAAGTGTATGGAGTTTTTGGTGATGATCTTGTATGTTGGTTCCCTAGTCTTGTAGGAGGTGGGTCTCACTCATTCTCTAGTTTATTTTGTAGGTAGAGGTATTCATAGTAGTTGCAATAAGTGTGCCCCTTGGGTCTCGGCTGTGCCACCGAGACAGAGAATGAAGTTTAGGAAAGGGGGTGGTGGCAGAGCCCAACAAGGGCAACAGGACACTAGACTCTTGGCTCATGACTTGGTTGCCACCTATTTCAATGATTTTTCACTGGACACGGAGGGAAATTCACAAGCTTGAGATCCAAGTGGGGTTGAAAGACAATCTCTCTCAGATTCTGAGCTCATGGATGATGTCGACTTGGCTTCTTGACCCTGGTCATACCAAGGGTAGGAAGAAGCAATACTTAAACTATGTGGCTCTTAATTGACAAATTAAGACCTTGTTAGGTCTATTCTTGAAGGATAATCAAGTGGAGAAGTAAAATGTTTTTTCATCCCTAGAGGACATCAAGAAAGTGCTCAAAAATCAACGATTTTGCTTGGATGGAATCGAATCCTGCTTGGCACATGTGGAAATCCATATTGTCTTTGAATCGAATTGGGGGACCTAATGGATCCTCTTGTTTCTAGTGCGAGGGCTCAAGCAAATATTTCTTCCTCAGATAATGACCAGTGAGCTCAGTGGGTTAGCGGTGTAGTATGATGGTTTTCTTGGTGGTTCTTGGCCCGTTATGCAGGGCACTTTTCATTTCTTTTGGTCTCCTTATCGTATGTGGGTCTTCATGATCATTCCTGGCCCGTTATGCAGGGAACTTGTCATTTCTTTTGGTCTCCTTACTGTATGGACAATGGTTGGTCACAACGCTTCAATCTTAGTATGGTTATTTTTGTAATGGTTGCGGAAATTTTGTATGGTTTTATGATTGAATTCTAGGTAAATCCTTTGTTGTTTGAAATTAATTTATGATGGTTTGTATTTGGGTAATTTGGTTCTTAACTATGTATGTGTTATGAAACCAGCTCACAAAAAGATAGAAAAGATAGATCAACAGCTTAGAAACCAGCCTCTTCGAGGGGGAAATCTCCTTTAGATTACACAATGAACAATTCTTGGATGATACAAATGACAAAACCTCCTTTCTATATATAGAAGTCTAAGGGGTCACAATATAACCAACACCGACCTAACAATAATAATATAGGGGCACAAAAATAACAATAGTGGGCTTTTATGGGGCACAATAATAACAATATGGGGACAATAGGGGCACAAAAATAACAATAAGGGATACAATGACAATAGTAATGGGAGAATCACTAGTATTATAGGGACCTAACATGCCCTTCTCCTTCAAAAAAGTGTTGTCCTCAACGCTTGAGTATTTCTGGATGCTTCTGTATAAAATTCTCACCCTCACACGTGGAATCTTCAACAGCTAAGTTCTTCCACTTGATGAGATACTCTAAAATTGATCAATTTTGTAGATGTCGAGATCTTTTTTCTTTGACTGCTTCAGGTTCCAATATGATTTTTCCTTCCTTATCAAGTTTTGGCAATATTGTTTGAACTATGAGCTTGTCACCTATAAATTTCTTTAAGCATGACACATGGAAAACTGGGTGCACTCGAGAAACTGCAGGAAGCCCCAATTTGTATGTCATAGTACCTATCTTTTGCAACACCTTGTACGGACCATAATACTTTGGTGATAATTTATCATCCTTCTTAGCTTGCTTGAGGGACATTTGTTTATATGGCTGTAGCTGTAGGAATACCCAATCACCTACATCAAAACTTCTTTCCCTGCAATGTTGATTTTCCTGTTGTTTCATTCTTCTGCGCCAAGGTGAGGTTATCCTTTAAGAGTTGGAGAACGTGTTGTTTATGCTCGATGTGATCTTCCACTACTCGAACCTTAGAATTTTCTCTTAAATATGATGTGACGGATGGTGGATGATATCCATAAAGTGCCATAAATGGGGTCATTTTTGTTGCAGTATGGAAGGAAGTGTTATACCACCATTTAGCCAAAGGCAACCATTTGACCCATTGTGTTTGTTTATCAGATACAAA
>APFE031759043.1:14408-31249 GCA_000404065.3 Pinus taeda | reverse complement strand
CACAGAGATTTTCCCCTGGATCCCAAAACCAGGACTACCAGCTTGATTTTTCATTATGTTCCTTTCAATGTTACAATATATATTTATACATGCCAAAGCATCCAATACCATGGACGAAAAACCATCGCATCCAAAACCATGTGTGAAAAATCATGCACAAAACCATAGGTAGGTATGCCCAACCTAATATAGGGTCCAAAAACAATTTTCTGGGGCACTGCCCCAGACCCCATAGAGTGGGGTTACCTGCACCCCTCAAACCCCCTGTGACCGCCCCCCTGCTACGTAATCAGTGCAATGAAGGGGGGGCTCCAACCCCCTTCTAACTCCCTAGTTAACTACGTGGGCTAGTCGTAGAAAGAATATAACACAACCCAACATGAGGAATGTTAGCAGAGCCTGGATGTGTTTAAAGAAAAAATGGTCACTGCGTCGATCCTAGTTTTCCCGATTGGAAGAAGGAATTTCATATGCATGTGGATGCGTCATGCATTGCGCTAGGAGCAGTACTAACACAAACTGATGAAGGAGAACTGGATCACCCGATAGAATTTGTGAGAAAGAAGTTATCTAAGGCTAAAAAGAACTATTAGAAGGCAGAGCACGAAGGGTTGCTATGGTTTACGTACTCCAAAAGTTCATGCATTACTTGCTAGGCAGACACTTTAAAATGTATATAGACCATTCTAAATTAAAATACCTTGTCAACAAGCTTGTGTTGGGGGGGAAATTCTGCAGATGGCTATTTTTATTTCAAGAGTATGATTTCAAAGTAATCATGAAGCTAGGGCAATTGAATGCAGGACCAGTCCATCTTTCACACATTGAAACAGGAGAGGAACCTACTAATTTGGAGGAATGATTATTTGACATGCATCTCTTTGCAGTGCATGTGGTAGACAATCATTTTGAAAATATCATCCACTTCTTGACTATGGGAACGGCTCTAGAGGGGCACACTAGTTAACAAAAGAAGGAACTAGTGGTGCACACAATAGACTTCTCTATTTTTGTAGGTCACTTGTACAAGATGGGATCATATGAACACTACAATGCTATGTGCCTGATTTTGAACGAAGCAGTATCCTAGCTGAAGCTCATGGAGGAGATACGGGAGGCCATTATGCAGGAAAATCAACAGTGCATAAGATTTTGCGCGCTGGGTTGTGGCAGCCAACATTGCATAAGGATTCGAAAGCATATTGTAGGGCGTGCGATGCATGTCAAAGAACCGGTAGGCCATCGTATAGGGATGAGATACCTTTGAATCTATAGATGTCATTGCAGCCATTTGAGAAGTGGGTGAATGATTTTGTAGGACCGATTCAACCTCCAAGAGAGAAGACAGGTGCGCAGTACATCATCACCATGACTGAGTATTTAACCAAATCGGCAAAGGCACAGCCTGTGAAGGATTGTACAAAGGAAACAATAGTGAATATCTTATTTGAATATGTGCTGACCAGGTTCAGTTGCCCAAAGATTTTGATGAATGATTGTGGTACACACTTCCTTAATGAAACGATCAGCGCGCTGATGGAAGAGTTCCAAGTGTATCATCAAAATAGCATGCCATATCATCCTCAAGCCAATGGGACAGTGGAACCATTTAATAAGATATTGGAGAATGAACTGAAAAAGGTTTGCAATGTGCAGAGGAATTATTGGGACATGTGCGTACCAATGTGCTATGGGCTTATAGAAGTACTTGTAAGAAGCTGACTAGACAAACACCTTTCAGGCTGGTCTATGGTGTAGAAGTTGTGATATCAATGGAATACATTGTTCCTAGTCTATGCATAGCGCAGTTCACAGGAATGGCAAACCACAGAGCCTTAAAGGAGCAGCTCATGCAGCTGACAAAGATGGAGGAAGATAGATTCTTTATTGGATTCCACCAACAAGTTCAGAAGGAGCACGAAAATCCATGGCACGATCGACACATCAAACTGCACACCTTCAAGGTAAATGATTTAGTTTTATTATATGACATCGAGTTGGATAAATTTCCAAGAAAATTTCAGATGCATTCTTTGGGGCCGTATGTTATCAAGGAGATTACTGATAGTGGAGCAATTCAACTTGTGAAATTAAATGGAGATCCATTTCAGGGAAAGGTAAATGGTAGCCGATTGAAGCCATACAATGGGGATCTGACCAAAAGACTATATGATGGTAGCACAATCTTAGAGCTCCAGGCAGTTGCTAGGAGGCGTGGGACTATAAATTACACTGCCTGGGTTGTAGAGTTGTGTGACGAGGGGTTTGCGTGGAACATAGGGGTGTCAAAGTACCATGAAAAGCACGAAGGGAGTTGTGCTATAGGGGTGGAGACCCTGCAACACAGTAAGAAAGTGACCATTACCATGACTACTAGAAGACAGTTAAGAGGAGCAGGCAGCCGACATTTAAGTTTGAAATCAAGTGTGAAATATTTGGAAATTTGCTGCCAATCTTGCATTTATGGATGCATTTTGGGGGGAACAGTCGAATTTGAATTTGAATTTTCCTATAAATTACACGTGGTCATCCAGCAAGAAACACTTTTCCTTCTAATAATTTTTGAGTTGTGTTGTCTATTGTGTGAGTTGTTTGAGAATTTTCTTGCAAGCCCCATGTCTGATCAGTATCCTGAGTCTGATCAGAACCTCATTAATAGCTTCATGTCTACACTAGCTGAGACCGCTAGTACTTAGGGCATTATCGCCTCTGAGGGAGCTGCCCTTAAGGTTTTTGGAATGGAGGTTCCCGCAGTTATGCCTAAGGCATTGAGGTCACCTAGGCAGAAGCCTACATTGTCGAGAGAGGTTCCCAAGCTGAAGAAGGATAAACAAAAGAAGACGTTATCAATGCCTGAGTCACTAAGGAAACATCCAGCTACACAGGCTTAGAGAAAAGAAAAGCCAACGGCACAGGAGAAAGGTAAAGTGGTAGATCTGGAGTTCTAGGAGGGCGTAGAAGACATCGATATTGAGGATGTAGACCCTATTTTGAAGTTTCCAGAGTACATCCCTCCACACCAGGGAAAGGTGAAGGTCCTAAAGCACCAAAATGAGGGACATTTCCTCCTTAACACACCCCTGTTCCCATAAAACATAACTTCTAAAGCTTTGCGCTTGTCACGCATCCCACGTCTGAAGCTTGAAGATTGGAATTTGGGGGACATTGAGTGGTTCCCCCACCTGGCTACCAATACCTTCATGAAGCGTGTGTTGTACAAGGAGTCTAGTGTTACCACACAGGAGTCATTGGAATGGATTTAAGGGGTAAACAAGGCAGGGTTCCTAAACCTACTATGGGTGCCTCACTACCATCGTGCCCCTATAAATTTGATAGTTATTAAGTAGTTGTTGTGCCTTGTGCACGATGATTGCTTGTGGTTGAGTGAGCTGATACCAATCATAGATATGTTGATCCATAGGATCAGATTACTCCCTCATTTAGGACTGAGTCCAGCCAAGGCATTTGGTGGAGAGACAGGCAAGTGCGACCTCGTCAAGAAGATGAAGGACAAGTTCAAACTTGTCAAGAAAGCACACAGGTATTCCATCTTGAGTATTACTGACCCCGCGATGAAGGTGGCCACCAAAATGTTGGTTGGAAAAGTGATGAGAAAGTTTTGTGCATATGAGGTGCTGACACCAGTAGTTTCATTAGTGACTCAGTGCATTGAGGGTGTACAGTTTAACTAGAAATGCTACATGTGCAGCGAGTTCCTCACCAATTGCAAAGAGGAACATGACCAAAGTAATACCTTCCATTACTCATGGATATTACTATCAATTGTGTTGGTCATGTGGGAGCTACCAGAGGATACCGAGTTTCCTCCAGTCGAGACATATTTACCAGAAGCAACAAAGTTTTCTTCTCTCTGGGCCACAAAGGATTTTGCATGGGTTTGTGAAACAAAAATCTTTTTGGTACTAATGGATGCAATCATTCACATAGCCATCAACTGAAACCCACAGTTGTCACCAACCTTTTTTGAGTAATTATTTGGGTATGTAGAGTTCAAAGCAGACTTCCACCGTGTTTACATCCGGGTGCTAAAGGATCTGGATCAGAAGTGGTATGATCTCCCCTACTTGGCTACAAATGATGCCATTGTAGAGATCCTCAAGTGATGGCCAAAAGATTGGCACACACCATAGGATTTGGCCACTAAGACTAGAATGTCTGTGGAGAAGAAAAAGAAGGAAGTTTCCTAACTGAAGGTTTAGCAGTTGGCAGAAAAGAGGAAGAAGGAGAGTGAGGAGAAGGCCTGAGCAAAAGTGGAGAGCGCCACAAAGGAACAAGTAGATTAGGAAGAGTGTGGTTCTGACATAATTCAGAAATCTCCTTCAGCCCAAAGGGAGGATGAAGAATAGTTGGAATAAGACAATGAAGATTAGGAGAGCACTCCTTTCCGTGTAAGGCGACATAGGGAACAAGAAAAGGAGTGACAACAAAATAATACCAAAGCCTCCAAGTCATTGCTAGATCCAATCACCTTGACAGAGCGTGACTTAGAAAATATTGGAGATAAGGTAAGGGATACGACAAAAAAATTGTTGCAGCAGTTTGATCAGTTGCAGAAGAAAGAACTAAGTGCTATACAGATAGGTTTGGGCAAGCTATAGATCCAAACAACTAGACTCTAGGTAGGTGCAAGGCAGAGCAGTGGGGCATCGACTAGTTTGGCGCCAGGGACCACTCAAGCAGTAGAGTTGGTTCAATCCTTGGATCTCTAGGTAGTCGCGCTGCATGATGGATCTTTGAGCTTGGAGGTAGATGCTGACAAGGCTATTTTCATCTCTTTGAGGAATGTTGGCCTCAACTTGGCCGAGCTCCCCAGTGAATTCCTTCACACACTACAAGCAAGTGTGATTGCATAAATTAGGGCTTGGGAGTAGCGCGTGCTGAGCTTGGTCAATGAGTAGAAAGTCAACAACGAATAGATGCTCATTGAGAAGATGACCATGCTAGAAGCATGGAGGAAGGTTCAAGAGTAGAACGAGTGAACCACAACTGTGGTAGCCGAAGCATGCAGAACCGTTCAAGAACTGCACATACCAGAAGAAGCATCGTTGGAGGCCAAGATTCCAAAGTTGGATGTAAGTGTGTGTGATTCAAAGACAGAGATGGCTAAGGTTTAGTTTTAACTGAACCTTAAAATCACAGAGCTTGAGTTGAAGTCACAACCTTCAACTCCACCAGAGATCAGAGAACAGCACGAGGCACTTGTAAAGGATGTAGTGGCAACAGTAGATGTTGTGGTGGCAGATTATACTGCGCTCTTTGAGAATTCTATGGATGTCATTACAACTCTGTAGGAAGGTCCTAACCTACAGAGGTTGAACACACAATCCCATGAATTGCATTAGTAGTATGATGAAGCAAGAGAGATGATGTGCACCATCGATATATCAAAATGATTAGCTAAGATGCATGAGGAAAAGCAGTTGCTCGAATAGGTGGAGGAAGTGCCAACGAAAGAGGCAGTCCTCAAGGCTAGATTGCGACCTTGGTTGGAAGAGGCCTATGTTATCTCTGCCACCATTGAGGAGAAGTTGGCAAACCTATAGATGACATAACAGAAGGTAAAGGAACATGTTACAGGACTAGCAACCGAGCAAATGGTGGAGCAGATCAAGCAAGCAACCACATAGAGCATGGATGAGGTAGCAGTGGCACAGGTCAAGCTAGGAGGTCTCTGCAATAAGATCTTCATGCCAGAAGAGTGAATCCAGGGCTAGTCATGATATTTGTACTGGGGGCCTATTGGGACAGGGTCCCCTGCGGTCAATTTTGGGGCAAAAGCCCAAGTTTTGGGGCAAAAATTCCAAGTTTTTGTTATGTATAGTGTAAAGTCTTCACAAGTTGTGGTCACGGAGTGCATAGATAGAAAATTACCATAAAGGGTTTTTCCCTTCATTTATGTAAGTTTTGTCAGCTTTAGTAGATCTACCCATGGTCTGTGGACCATGGGATTGTATAAAAACGAGAGTCTTAGAGAGTCTAAGGCAGTTCATAGTTGAAGATATTGATGAAGAGGAATGTAATGGGTTAGTAGGAGCGAAGAGAGAAGAATCTTAGAGTAGAAGAGAGGCTATGCAGCTGTGTGCACAAAGGCCTAGAGTAGAGTCCGCAGTTGAGTGTGCGGACCCCTACAACTGAGTGTGCAGGGTAGTCTCGAGTCTGTAAGTAGAACTGAAGTATTAATAAAGAGATTATTCTGGAAATATTTGTGTTTTGTCCATTTACTTCTGTTATGAATAAATGCGATTATGTTATGATAAATAATAGGTTTATGATTTAATACTGTATTGATTCTCGATTCTGCATGTTTTACATTGTTATATGAACACAAGTACTAATATCTATTTACATGAAGAATACCTTAATGCATGTCAAAGATATCACATACTTAGGCCGATCTGGGAAATACAGAACTAAGGGTAGTTATAGAGGCACATAATTAGTTGATTCACCTATTTAGTGTCTGCGAAAGATAGTCGTAGTCCTTCGCGAATGTATGGAAGTCAATTAAAGGAAGTATATCGATAATCCTTAAAGGGCTTATCGTTCTGCGTGAAGGTAGATTAATGGTATAAAACAGCATCAGGATCATCTCTGGGTGCCGAAACTTGGTTCCAGCATCCCCCCATATTGCTTCAGGAGAGACTCTAGTCTGTGCTTTGCGGATTGATGCCGAAAGGTCCATTAGTGTAGGGATTTGTTTGGAAAACTTAAATTTGAACCTGGGTCAGGACCCACTAAGCCAACACTTTCTCATCCAATTGACTACTCATCCAAATAGGTTAAACACATACCCAATTGTAGATATTCTATGATCCAGATCTCCAGCCCAGTTTGCATCAACAAAACCACATATGTCTAACACTCTGTTTGATCCTAATATTCATTAGTAGGACAAACCATAATCACAAGTCCCATGCAAATACCTAAAATCCGGCTTCACTATTGTCCAATGCTCCTTCTGTGGTTTTGACATAAACATGATCAATACTCCCACTATGTGTGGAATGTCTAGTTTGTTACATACCATTGCATACATATGGATACCAACTACACTCACATATGGAACATGGGACATGTCCTCTTCCTCTTCCTATGTCTTCGGACACTATTCAACAAATAAATTTTCACCTACAAGAATAGGAACCTTCATCGGTTTACTATCATGCATATTAAACCTCTACAATATTGTATCAAAATACTTCCCTAGTTTAACTAGATCTTCCTATTTTCCTAATTTCATCTATTTTCCATGCCCAAAATATAGTTTGCAACACCAAGATCCTTCATGTCGAATTTAGAGGAAAATTGGGTCTTCAAATCCTGAACAATTTCTTTGTCATTTCCAATCAGCAACACATCATCCACATACAATATCAAATAAATAAAATAGTCACCAATTAATTTAAAATACACTCAGTAATCCGCTTTTCTCCTTGTGAAGCTAAGTCCTTGTATATATGTATCAATTTTTTGATACTAAGCTACCTTAACCCATACAAAGACATTTTTAACCTACATAGTAGTTCTTTCTTACCCTTCACCGCAAATGCTTTTGGTTGTTTCATGTATATCTATTCTTCGAGATCCCTGTGAAGAAATGTTTCCTTCACATCCATCTATTCTACCTCAAAATCAAAAGAAATAGCAACAGACAAAATTAATCTAATATAAGCTAACTTGGCAATGCGAGAAAAAATATTGCCAAAAACAATTCCAAACACTTAGGAATAACCTTTTTCTACCAACCAATATTTGTATTTCTCCACCTTGCCTTCAACATGCATCTTCTCCTTCAACACACATTTTCTACAAATGGGTTTCCTTCTAGTCAAAAACTCCACTAGATGCCAAGCCTCATTTTTTTCTAGGGCTTCCTTTTCTTCATCCATGACCATTTTCCAAATTTTTCCATCCTCAAAATCCACTTCTTCCCTAACAATTTTGGGATCATCATCGGTAATAGATAGATAAAAATTTGAATAGAAATTAGATGGACTATACCTCTATGGTTTCCTTCTCTCTCGAATTGATCTCCTCAAAACTGGAGCTTGTTTCTCTTTCTCTTTTGATTCATGTTCTGTTGTAGATTCTAATTCTTCCTCCTTTATTTCAAATTATATTTTCTCTAATTCCTTGTCCTTTGGTTGGACTTCATGTTTAATAACATATTTCACCTCTCCAAACACCACATATCATAGTGACAACCTTCCTTGTTTCTATGATCCATGGATTATAACCTTTTAAACCATCCTTACACCCAATAAAGATGTGCCTTTGACATTTACTATCCAACTTGGTTATTTTCTCCTTTTGAACATGTACATATGCGTCGCAACCAAATACCCTAAGATGTGAGAGAGAGGGTTTCTTACCATTCCATACGTTATGTATAGTCTTATCATCCAACGTTGATGAAGGTGATATGTTAAAAAAGTAAGATGAAATATCCACTTCCTCTTCCCATGATTCTTGTCCTAACCTGGCACCATTGAGCATGCTTCTTGCATTTTCCATCAACATCCTACTCATTCTTTTTACAACTCTATTTTTATACGATGTGTATGGAGTTATATTTTGTCATGTTATACCACACTTCTTATATAATACTTCAAGTTCCTTCTTAAATAACTCTCCACCAATATCTGTCCTTAACACCTTAATCTTCTTCTCTATCTGATTTTCCACCAGAGCCTTAAATTATTTAAAACTGTAAAGTACTTCAGATTTTTTCTTGAGGAATATATTCATGTACTCCTTGAGAATTTATCGATGAATGGGACATATTACAAAGACTTTCATAGTGATGGAACTGGCACGGGTATATAAACACATCACTATGTACAAGCTCTAATCTCCCTTTCGCCCTCTTAGCACCATAGGGAAAATTCACCTGATTATGCTTCCCATATACAAAATGTTCATAGAAATAAAAATCGAAAGAGAAGTTACTCATACCTTCTACCATACCATTACCATGCAGTTTTCAAAGGCCCTTCTCTCCAATATGCCCAAGTCTTTGATGCCACAACATAGCCTTTTCTCCAAAAACCGCTAGACTTTTTGCTCCACTTTCAAGAACAACATAATTCTTTCACACATAAATAACAACACTTCCCAGAAGCTTGTACAAAGTTCCAATACAAACTTCCCACATCAATACTAGTGCTTCCCAAACAATCTTGCGGGCACCCTTCTCGAACACTGTTTATAGCTGCATCATCCATCGTTCTTACAAAAATTAGATTTCTGGCCAATGTAGAAATGTGCAGAACACTAGGAAGTGTTCTAATCCTTTCACCTCGCAACTTCATCTTGACTCTTCCATGCCCTATGATTTTTGTCTTCCTTTCATCCCCTAGGAAGACAACACCACCATCATATTTCTCGTACTTGCAAAACCACTCCCTATGAGGATTCATATGGAAGGATGTACTTGATTCAATAAACCATGCCTCTTGATCAACATGTGTAATTGAAGAAGAAGACAAGTACACATCCCCACCTTCATCTGAGGTGGTTTTTTCCTCTGCGGAAGGAGCATCATCTAATCCCTTTCTTTTCTTTGGAGTCTTAGATCTACAATCCTTTTTATAGTTCCCTTATTTTCTGCATTTCCAACATACCTTTACATATTTTCTTGAAGATTTATATCTCCCTCTAGATTTAGATCTCCCACTTGAGGACTTATTTTTGTTTTTGTTCTAGGGTCATCCTCTTACAGACAAGGCATCTCCATTTTGGCTCTCCATATTTCTCAGTCTCATTTCCTCTTCTAATAAGGATGAGACTATTTCATCAAACTTCAAGGTAGCTGTATTGCTACCTATAGGAACAACCAGACTATCCCATGAGTCTAATAGTGAACACAATATATTGATGTACTTATCTTCATCTAAGAATTTAATATAAACATATAACAACTGACTTACCATAGTATTGAAGGCATTTAAATGCTCTATCACCGAGTCTCCATCATTCATCGTCAGGCTATATAGATTTTTCTATAGGAATAGTTTGTTCCCCAAAGAACTAGATTAATATAATGTCCCTAACTTGTCCCACAAAGCCTTTGACGTGGCTTCCCTTGATACATTCAACAATACCGAATCTGAGAGACACAATCATATTGTGCTCTTTTCCTTCTGATCTAATTTCCCCAAATATTCTCTCGACATTATTATTGGTGGAATACCTATATCTATAATGATCCACTAATATCTACCTAATAGATCCTCCATATTTAGCTTCCATAGTTGAAAAATTTGTCCATTGAATTTCTTAATCACTATCTTTCCACAGTTCACCATCTTGTTTCAGAACAAAACTCAATCCCGCAAATCTCCAACTATAACACGGTCTACCATAGGCCTGAAAAAAACCCTTAGCAACAAAGGCATCCCCTTGAAGCTAAAAATTCTCTGATCCCAGATGTAGGTTTCAACTCTGTATAGAAATTACCTACAAATAAATTCTTAAAAATAGAAAAAAATATACAATGGAGCGAACATAAAAATATACACAGATATTTTTTGCTAGAATCCAAACTGGGGAAACCATATTTATTTTTTGTTATTTTCTTTTAATGTTACAATACATTATATACATGACGAAGAATTTATAAACCCTAATATATTAAACCTGGATTAGAACATAATCATAGTTCTCTTGACTAGATCTACAAAATACCATGGGAAAACCCATTGTTCCCAAAAAACCATGTGTGAAAACCATGGGTAGGTCAACCCATTATCATTGGGTCCACCCCCCCATCCAAGGGTCTATCCAACTAATATTGTGTCCATGTAAGAAGAAAAAAATTATCTTGGCCATTACCCTAAACCCCATGTAGGGGTGTTACTGCCTCCCTACAAACCCCCCATTAGGGGGGTTTTCATCCCCGTTGAAACCTCCCAGTTGTTCCCAACACAACATAATAACACCTTTGGCTAGTCATGGAAAGAATATAACACATACCTAATAGTCATTCTACTAGGGGATATTATAGTGGTATTAATATTGGTTTTCCTGCTAGCTTGTGAGTATATGCCACTTTGAAGAGACCAAAGGATAGGGCACATGTCACTTATAGGAGACAAAAAGAGGGAGAAGACCTCATCCATAATTAGGGAGAGAAGAAGAAATGAGTGACAAAATTGAACAACATCTTGGAAGCATTATGAAATCATTAAATGAATTGGAAAGAGGTTATCAAGTGTTGGTGTAGGTTATTACTCACTCTATGGAAAAAATGAAGGGAAAATAACATAATGTAAATACCAAGAGAGTAGGAGGGTTGAGTGGTCACAATGGGATTCACACTGAGGGAAGCCACACCAATATTATATCTCAAAAAAATCCTCAAACACCAAGTAGAGTATCACCTAGGCCCTTATTACCAAAATTATTAGAAGAGTAGTCTGTAGAAAATGAATGGTTGGAAGGGCTAAGAAAAGGGTCTTTTCACTATCTAAGGTAGTATAAGGTGATAGGGGATGAATTTCATGCATTTATTTCCTTGCAATATGTTTATACCATCAAATACAAGAACTAGCCTAGATATTTCAACAAGGGTCCCAAAACTTATGAACTTCCAAGGAAATTGGTGAAGTTATCCATTCCTTATTTTGATGGATCATCTAGTTTCACTTTTAGGGCATGGGTATAAAAATTGCGCACATACCTCCAACTCAACTATATGACAGATACTAAAGCCATTAATTTTGCAACACTACATTTGGAGGGAGAAGCTCACGAGTGATGGTACCATGGGCTAGTTACATTGGGGCATTATAACATCACCTCTTACTTGGAGTTCACAAGGAGATTGATTTACAAGTTTGATAAGAAGAACCTTGAGCTACATTTTAGAGAATTGGAATAACTTAAGAAAATATATAAGCATCATGCTTACATTTTTTATTTTTAAATAATAGAAATCATGGTGATCGGTGTATCTAAGCATAGATTATTTGTACTATTTAGAGGGGTTATCTGAGCTCGTATGTAGTTGAGTTAAGGAATTCAAACTAGTCTCTTTATAATATGATATCATCATAATAAGATATATAGAAGATGTGGTACCCAAATTAAAGTCCATTACAAACCCTTCCTTCCTCAAAAAGAGAAGGATAAGAAGCCCCTCCAGAAGGAGTGGGTTGGAAAAGATAGGATGGATGATGAAATTTGAAAGGAGCTAAGAATAAATCATTTTTATTTAACTGTAAGGAGCCTTGGGAACAAGGTCATAGTTTCATGGGAAAAGGAAATGTACATTACATAGAAGCACTTTTAGATGGTGATGAAGAAGAAGTAGGATCAACTTGGGATAATGAACACAGAAATACATATGAGGAACCACGACATGTGAGGGCTAAAGGTGGCACCATAGAAAAAATCTCATGTTTTCCTAAATATAATATCTTTAGGGTTAGAGGAGTCATAAAGGGATAATAAGACACTTTTCTGATCAATGGTGAGTCAACAAATAGCTTTATTGACTAAGCTTTGTTAGCCAAGAGAGGCATTTTGATAGAAGATTTTGAGGGGTTCAATGTGGAAATGGATGATGGTTATGGTATGACCCCCATTAAAAGGGTTCCATAGTTGGAGATAAATATGCAGAACTACTCACTCATGGATTCTTTCTATGTGGCAGATCTAGCTAACAACAATCTTGTATTAGGTGTTCAGTGGCTTATATCTATAGGGAGGCACTAGAAGGACTACTGAACAATGGAGATGGAGCTACTACAATGAATGGAAAGGAATTGGTTCTGAGGTGAATTAGAAATGGTGCCCCTAAGGTTGTTACGTCCAAATAGATCATGAGAATATTCATGCATGGTGACATATCTTTGGTAGGATAGTGTCTAGTTACATCACAAATACATCCATCTAGAATCTAGCATTATCACATAGACACTCAGTCATTGTTGGATAAAAATGATAAGGTATTTGAAGCTATTTCACTAGGGAGACCTCCTAACAGGGGATATAAGAATACCATCGTGTTAGAACAGGGGTAAAAGCTAGTGATATCCACTCCATACCAAAACCCCAAGAAGTTCAAGGAGGAGATTGAAAAAATGATCAAGGAGATATTAGAAATAGGGCATATCAGACCCATTTCCAACCCATTGGCTTCATTAGATATATTGGTTAAAAATAAGAATGGAACCATGAGGATGTGAATTGACTATCATACCTTGGACAAGAAGACAATTAAAAATAGGCACTGCATGCCTCAAATTGATGAGCTTCTAGACAAGCTACATGAGGTAGTCTATTTTTTGAAGATTAACCTTTGATTCAATATCATCATATTAGGCTTAGGGAAAATGATTTATAAAAGACTAATTTATGGTGTTACTATGGGAACTATGAGTTCTTGGTCATGCCATTTGTTTTACCAATGCACCTGCGACTTTCCCATCCTGCATGAACCACATTTTGAATAAGAAGTTGCAAAATTTCCTACTAGTGTTCTTCGATGATCTTCTTGTATATATTTGGTCATGGGAGGACCACTTGAGACATCTAGATGAGGTATTGGGTATATTGTTGAAGCAATTGTGATATGCCAAGAAGTCAAAATGTGAATTTGGTATGACAAATATTTTGTACCTGGGCCATATGATTAGCACACAACATTTACGGAACATCGAGAGAAGACCCAAGCTATATTAGATTGTCCCACACTAGAGCTATAGGGATTCATGGGATTTTGAAGCTACTAGTTGTGATTTATTAATGGGTTCTCATAGTTTATTGCACCCTTAACAAATTTGACAAAGAAAGGGGCATTTGGATGGACATGGGAAGATCACTAGATATTCGACATGTTCAAGGAGGTGATGAGTTCTTACCCAGTTTTAGCACTAAATGAATTCACTCAACCATGTTTGTAGTTATAGGAGTCATCTTGATGTAGAAGAAACATCTAATAGCATTTGAGAGTCATAAGCTCAAGGAGCCAAAAGAGTCTCTACTCTATCTATGTCAAAGAGCTGTGTTGCATCATGCATTATTTGGAAGAACTGAGGGGGTGTTTGGTGGGTCGAAAATTCATCATTAGGACTAATGAAAATAGCTTGTGGTATTTCCTATAGAATAAATACTTGAAAGGGAGGTGGAAAACTGAGTAAATAAGATACAAGCTTATGAATTTCAAATTAAGTATATGAAGGGAAAGAAGAACATTGTTCTAGATTCCCTTTCCAAGAAGCCAGTAGCAAGCTCACTCATGGATATTTCAATTGATTGGAAAGAAATTTTGTTAGAGGAGTATCCAAGAACAAGATTTATTATGAGTTAATGGATGGGCACATTCAGGATGACATGTACAAATAAGTGGATGATATTTTATTTTATAAATATAGGGTCTACTTATTCCCTTAGTCCACACTCAAGGAGAATATTATGAGAGTTGTTCATGATTCACCATTTGCAGGGCATCCAAGCTATTTCAAAAATCATAGATAGATTAAAGAGAGGTTCTCTTGGAAGGGAATTAAGGATGATGTACTAAGGCATGTGATGGAGTGTATGACCTATCAATAGAATAATTTTAAGCATACTCATCCCATAGGTTCACTAAAACCTTTTCCCATCCCAGAGTAGAAGTGGTAGTGTGTATCCAAGGATTTAATCACAAGTACCCTAAAAGTGCATGGAAGAGATTGTATTTATGTATTTGTTTATTAGTTAACCAAGTACAAACACTTCTTTGCGATTTATTCAAAATATAAGGAAACAAGTGTGGCTTATTTTTCAGTATTGGTTTAGAATTCATGGATTGCCTAAGCACATTATCAATGATCAGGGCAACATGTTTCTTAGTGTTTTTTGGAAAGAGATATTGAGGTTAGTTGGCATAGAGTTGACTCTTAGTACCAGTTATCACCCTCATACATATGTTTAGACTGACATTATAAACCAATGGGTTGAGTATTATCTACGTAACTATGTGTTAGGATAGTACAAGGCTTAGAGTAATTGGCTTCTTCTGGGTGAACATTGTTACAGCACCACTTACCATATGTCTATTGGTATGACACCATTTTGAGAATTATATGTCTATGATGCTCCTTCATTTGTAGATTTGGATTTTGGGGACAGTAGAGCTCCTAAAGCGAATGATTAGATACAAGAGAGTCAAGGTGTCCTCAAGGATCTTAAGTAAAAATTGTAGGTTCCCCAGAATTAATAAACGATATATGTAGATATACAAAGGATGGAGTGTAGCTTTGAGGTAGGAGACTTGGTTTTTCCAAGGTTGCAACCATACAAGCAGGTTTCACTAAAGAAAAGTGATGAAAAAGTTGTAACCTCATTTTAATAACCCCTACAAGGTCATATGGAGAGTTGGGGAAGTAGCCTATGAGCTTGAGATTCCAGGGAAAATAAATATCCATAAAGTTTTTAATGCGTCATGTATCAAGAAGGCACTGGGACACCAAGTGACCACTTTAACAACGCTACCCCCATTGGATGAAGAAGGGTACTTAGTTTAGATTCTTGAGGACGGTTTAGATGTGAGGGAGAGGAGGTTGAGAAGTATATTGATCAAGGAATATATTATCAAGTGTAAATACTTATCGATAGAATATGCCACATGCAAAGGATACCATATTTTGTAGCATCCAAGTTTTCAACTGCTTGAGGACAATCATTCCTAGGAATGGAGGACTATAATATACCTTTCGAAGTAATGCACATAGGAGGTTGAGTAATCAAATTAAAAGGGGAATTATATTATGACCCTTGGTATTTTTAATGACCCATGATATCCCAATGATAAAATTATAAAAATAAAACTAGAAATGACTAAGGGTATGATATGGTTATTTGTGAATTTAATTTGAAGATCTCTTATAGCTTGATATGAAAAGGTGAAACACTCGTGAGAATCCATTTCAGTGGTGAGACTAATCCACCCTAACTAGTTAAGATTAGTTTCAGTGGTGAGAATATCCACCGTAGCTGATTCAAGGGAAGAATCACATATATTCTTCATAGGGATTTCACGAGAAGAAGAGGACTAATTTTTCTAGAGATTGTGGAAATTGGAGATAAGATAATTTATCCATTACAATAGTTCTAAGCTTTTATAGGTAGGTCGAATTCTTCTTGAGGAAGTTGAACTAATTGTGGTAGGTTGAAAATTTTCTTGGGAAGATGAATATTTTTGTGGAGGATGAATTTATCTTGTGGGGGGGGGATTTCTTTTTGGAGAACCTAATTGAAGAAGTCCCAATTCATTATGGAGGTCAAGTTTCATTGTGAGGCTGATGTAAATGAGGTCAAGATATTTATTGTGGAGGCCAATTTATTTAAATAAGGCTTAATTATTTATATGGGATATCAAATTCTATTAGGAGGGTTGAATTAACTACTAGCATAATTTATAGTATTTTCTTGTGTGCCAAATTGATCATGAATAAGCCGAATTATTCCTTGAAGGGATGAGATATTGAGGAAGCCAAGCTGATTCTTGAGAAATCAAATTCTTCCCAAAGAGATTCAATTTATTAAGTAGGTTGAGTTATCTCCTAGGCCAAGTTCTTTGAGGAGTCAATAGTGTCATTACTATGTTGGGTCCCCATAATACTAGTGATTACCCCATTACTATTGTAGTTTTACCCCTTATTAATATTGTTGTGCCCCTATTGTGCCCACATTGTTACTATTGTGACCCATAGAAGCCTACTATTGTTATTATTGTGCCCTTGCATTATTATTGTTATGTAGGCTCTGATTATGTTATGACCCCTTAGACTCCTATATATAGAAAGGAGGTCTTTTCATTTGTATCATCCAAG
>APFE031759040.1:21560-40665 GCA_000404065.3 Pinus taeda | reverse complement strand
TCCACAGGTTCTTTTGAAGCTGGGCAGACAAAGAAGAAGCGGCGAAGCTCTATCAAGAAGGAGGGGAAATCAAGCGCAAGACTCAGGTTGGTCTTCTTGGTTCTCCTCTTGTCTATTTTCATAAAAGACAACAATAGTAGACTTTGATTGTTTGTTTCTAAGATAGCCACCCATCTTAGTGGGAATAGCAGCATCCGAGTGGACACTATTCCCAGATAATAGGTATCTTAGCCACGTCAATTGGCATTAAAAAATTTAACAAACGACATTTCAAATAATTGCCATCGGGTCAAGGTCCCACTTTTCATTTCATTTCTTTCATCTATAATATTTTTTTTTTAATTTCTTTTTTTTTAATGAAATTCTATTTTTAAAACATTTAAAATTATTTTTCAGAAATATGATTTATTTTAAAATTATTATTGAAAATGGGACTCTTCGCATGTTTAACGAAGATGGCTCCTCTTTTTAATATTTAAAATTGTTTTTTGGAAATAGGATTATTATAAAATTACTATTGAAAATGGGATTTTTCGAATGTTCGATGGTGGTGCTTCTTTTCTATAAAGCAATTGATAAATATGTTTTCATATCAATATAATATTATTTTTTTAAAGCACGCTTGTCATTACTACCATCCTTTGAAGTCACATAGCGAAATAAAGTGAAATCATTTTGTAGAATCTATCAAGGTGATTTATAAGACATGATTTTAAAATATAAATTATAGAAGTGTAATTTTACTTGTGAACTTGACCTATTTAATATATATATATATTTTTTTAATTAAAGCACTTTAAAAAGATAAACAATATTAATTTAATTATTAATAATTTTGAGTTTTTTAAATGATTATTTCCAATAATTAATTTACTCAATTTGACTTACAAAGTAACAGTTCGATCTATTATATTATTGTATGGTTTTCTTGTTTAGTCATCAAAGTGATATTAAAACTTTAGATGACAACTATTATTACATCATAAATTAAAATTTGAAAATATAAATAATATTTTTCTTTTAATATTTTCAATATGTGGTGGGATCCTTAACAATTCTTTTTTGCTCTTTCCACAAGCTGAAAATGCTAAGATTTGCTCAAGGGCTACCAGACACATGAATAAGTATCACATTTAAAAAGTTCAATGGTTGTTGTTGTATCTACCAACAACATAGCCAACTCACACATCTGCATTATTGATAAAATCAATCATTTCATTAAATGTTCAATAGTTGTTGTTGTATGTACCAACAACACAACAAACTCACACATCAACGTTATTGATAAAATCATTCATTTCATTAAATGTTAATAAAACAATGTTGTAATAACAATGTTAAATATGAATAACTCCTTGGTATATTTTATGTTATTATTACTAGATATTGTTGCTATATTCATGCATGATTTTTAAATAGGTGTAGTGATTTTTATTTTTATTTTTAAATCATTTAAAATTAAAATCTCTAAAGACAGGAATAAGAGGTAAATAAAAAGATGTTGTCAGGCCTTGATCCTAAGACCCGTGTATAAAATTAATAGTGTGAATCATGACACAAGCATCATTAGAGGGATCAACTAGCTTCTACAAGATGACCAAGTTAGCCATGGCTTACGATGTTTGAGTGGGGAAGAGAACGTGAAGGACAAGCCATCAAGGTACACTTTACTCACATGTTTTTATGATAGAAATTCATTTTTTCTATGGTTTAATATTTTAATATATTACGTAAAAATTGGAAAGAAAAATGTTTGTAATGAGATACTCTCTCTTTACATTTGATTTTAATAAAATTGTAAAATTTATTATTATAATATTAATTATATTTCTAATGAATTAAATGTTTTTCAAATCCGAACTATCCTAACTCCACCAAAAAACACTCTTTGATTTGTGGTAAAGATATTCCAAAAGTATTTAATTTGGATTAAAAAAATAGGTTATGGGCTAGATTTTTTTAGTTGAATATTAAAATTATTTAATTTGGTCCTTTTTTTTGGGTCATGGACTATGTGTTTTGGTTTACTATTAAATAACGATGAAAATATAAGACCTAGATAAATGATTTCCAAATGGTATCCATACCAAGATTATATGTAAATGTAAACAACTAAATTTAATACAACAATTATTATTTCAAACCAATGTATAATTTTTACAATTCAACAATTCCAATTTAACAATCCTATTGGCCTCTCTTTGCACCTTTTGGGGCAATTGCTAGTCTACTTTGTTACTAGTACACCTGGTGAGACTAACCAATATTTATACACCTAATGATGATAAATAATAATAAATACCATTGGGTTCCCATACATCCTCATGCCTTCACGCATAAGAGGCTATGCTAAATCTAGTATTTAAGAAAAAAACCAAAAAATACCACCTAAGAGGCCACCTCTTAAAATCACAAAGGAGTCGTCTATCGAGGCAGAGGAATTGCCTGCTAAAAATGGCCGGAATCCGAGGAATTTTTTTTCAAAAAACCTTGTAGAAATAGTGTTTGAATCATGTTTTTGATGGCGAAAATGGTTTCAGCACCATCACAAACTTCTAAGGCACCTAAAATTATGAATTTTGACATCTTTTACTTGGATTTACAAAAATCCTTGCCATTTTTTTCAAAATATGGCCGGAATTTCCATAACTTTCAAAGCAAAAAAATAATTGTTAGACTACAACAATCACAAATATTGCATTGTACGAAATCATATTAACGATGTAGAATATAATTTTATTTATTTAGAACGTGTTAGATGTGTCCTTTTCCTTAAATTTGACCTACTAAATTAAGTGGAAAATTCGCGATAGAGAGGGGTAAGGATATAGTATTTTTATATTTTTGAAGTTATTAAGTAGCTTTAAACCGACCTAGAATTCTAAAAATATTAAATTTGCTTCATCCAATTAGTAGATTGAAATTCTCTAAATTATTTTAAACAAGGGAGCCACTGCCGTGGCGGTAGTCCCCGTCGGGGCCGGGGTCTGCTACAACAACACAATACAAACAACTTAGACCTCGTGAATTTTGTAGCCGATGGGCACACTCAATTGATTTCTGAAAATTTGTCTCATATCATTTATGGAATACTTAGAAAGGTAAGTATAATGCTTTCTTGACCGTTGTAAAGCGGTTATATCAATATTCATAATAATAATAATTTGTCAATAACTTTTATATACAACCTGCTCGGTCAATGAATTCATAACTTTTATAACTTTTCTATTTTAATTAATTGTGATTACAATTTAATTAGTTATATTATACTTAAAAAAGCATTTACACGCTCAACATAAGTTTTCTATAAATTAATTATTCTTTAAATTAATTAGATATGGTATAGCTTCCTTAAACCCTCAATATTCATAATGTTATTTCTACATTTTAATTAGTTGTGGTATAACTTAAGTAAGCATTTCACACCCAAAATACAATTTATTCCATAAATCAATGATATAGCTTCTATAAGCTCTTTATTCTTTATTCAATGTGGTTAATTTAGTTAAATATATAATAAGATATCTTCCTAGTTATACTCACAATAATTAGTGATTGTTTCATCTCTATAGCTTGTAGATATTTGAATTTATGGTTCCCCATTCATATCTTTGGTAACAATTATTTATATTTTACCTAAGTTTACTTAATTTCAGAAATTCTACAAACTTCGAAGATGTCAATCCATTTTGGCCGATGCAATATTGTTTGAGATTAACACGTAAAAATGGAGGCCATGTGCCCGGTAAATCTGAAAGAATGTGCAATGTAAGATAATATGTACAAAGTGTGACCCGGCAGGGACTACTGCCACGGCAGTGGCTCCCTTGTTAATTTTTAGAATTTTTAATTTTGATAAGTTATTAGTTTTTATAATGGTATGAATTTATTATTTATTTATGGGTTAGTTTTTAGAATTCTAAATTTTACTAAAATAAGTTTTTTTGTTTTTTTGGTTTAACTTAAGTAAGCCTTTCACACCCAAAATACAATTTATTCCATAAATCAATGATATAGCTTCTATACGCTTTTTTGTTTTTTTGGTTTAACTTAAGTAAGCCTTTCACACCCAAAATACAATTTATTCCATAAATCAATGATATAGCTTCTATAAGCTCTTTATTCTTTATTCAATGTGGTTAATTTAGTTAAATATATAATAAGATATCTTCCTAGTTATACTCACAATAATTAGTGATTGTTTCATCTCTATAGCTTGTAGATATTTGAATTTATGGTTCATATCTTTGGTAACAATTATTTATATTTTACCTAAGTTTACTTAATTTCAGAAATTCTACAAACTTCGAAGATGTCAATCCATTTTTGCCGATGCAATATTGTTTGAGATTAACACGTAAAAATGGAGGCCATGTGCCCGGTAAATCTGAAAGAATGTGCAATGTAAGATAATATGTACAAAGCGTGACCCGGCAGGGACTACTGCCACGGCAGTGGCTCCCTTGTTAATTTTTAGAATTTTTAATTTTGATAAGTTATTAGTTTTTATAATGGTATGAATTTATTATTTATTTATGGGTTAGTTTTTAGAATTCTAAATTTTACTAAAATAAGTTTTTTTGTTTTTTTGGTTTTTGACAAATTTTTAGGATTTCTTAAGATTTTCTTTTGTGATTTTGTTAATTAATTAATTAATTAATTTACATATAGATTTTATGATTATAAATTATTATCATAAATATATTTATGATTATAAATTATTATGATAAATATATTTTTATTAGTTATCATTTTAGAATTTTGTGAATAATTTTTTCTTAATTTTATTAAAACATTTTATTTATATATAATTATTAATTTTTAGGATTAAATAAAAATATGTTAAGTGAACATAACCATATTAAGCAACCATATTAAGCTTATGTTATGGTATTGCTTACAATTAATAATTAATAATAGAGAAAGACAACCACGTAGCAGAGTTCAAGGACGGTTCCAGTTCCATTTATGGTGCTCACGAGAAGGTTATTCGGAGATATAAATGGCAAGCAATTCAAAAGGGTAGAAAATGCAATTCAAAAGTGTAGAAACATAAGCAACTCCAGAGAAGTCTTCCGTCGATTTCTTCTTTATAATCTTCCTGAACGTAATCCTGCAGCAGGAGACACATCATAATTTAGAAACAGTTAATGAATAAATGAACATCAGTAAGCTTTATCGTTGAAATTAGGTGGCATGAGTTAGAGAAAACTCACAAGGGAGCTAAGAAGAGTATGAGGGCAGTGACATTTCCTGTCATGAGAGAACATATTCAGCATTAAGTAACTTGCACAAAACTCCATGCAACCCTATATCTATATGAAACTAAACTTTGACAGAGCAAGTATGCATACCGAAGATCCCGAAAATGAAATGTGCAATAAACATTTTCGTAGCTTTCAGTGCGATCAGACGGGTTCCAACTGAATGAATGCAGCAACAACAACTATTAGCATGTAGGGGCATCGTGAAACCAAATTATTTATAGGCCTTGTAGCAGGATAACTGTGGGCGTATCGAAAAGGGCAGTTCCTATTTCGTATCCTATAAGGGCGTGTTAAGCCGATATAACACGCCGAATGCCCCTTGACATGGGGCGTGTTAAGCCGATATAACACGCCGAATGCCCCTTGACATGGGGCGTGTTAAGCCGATATAACACGCCGCACGTTATCACCATCACCGTGCTTGATAACAATATATTGCTTGAGATTAATAATGGGAACCCATAACAAGTTAAGTAAATTAACCAAAACATAAGAGCCCAACAAAAAGGAAAAAAATAAACGAGATGTAAGAACTGATACATAAATCCGCATGAATGATAGTGCAATGAAATCTCATCTCTTCCCTGATCTTATAACTTGCTAGATTTTCCCCTTTTCCATTCATTAGTACACAATATACTGATTTTCAATGAATAGAATATAACTTTTTATATTAAAAAATATTTATTTTTATTTGAGTTTTAAATAATTATAAATTTCTTATATAAGTTTATTCTTGATACATAATTCCTCACTTCTGAACAATCAAATTGAATCTTGAGAATCGTTACCCACCACCCTTGTCGCCATCAAAATTAGTATTAAGAATCTTAACGACCACCATAATCTTCATGAAAATGCCATCAACCACCACCATAATCTTCACATAGATAGAATTCAGACCTTTCCCATGCATAGTGTTAAGAGAGAATTTGTTACTGTCTTACTCTCTCCTCTCTTTGACATGTATTGGAAATCGATTGACCATTCTGGCCGACGGAAAGTAAGAGGGCCTGTCTTCTTTCAGCTGATCCCAACTACATAATATATTCAAAGTTTAGTACGTACATAAATTAAATTTTTAAATCCAGGAATCAGCTAGCTGTGAGACAACCCATAATTTCAGTAGATAAGTGCGAAACATTAACATAATTATGCAAGTGTGAGTCATAAATTGAAATAGAATAACTATTTAGCGAAGAAGGTACTATTCTAATCTGTGTACCTGTATCTAGTGACAAAATAATAAAGAAACAGAGAGGTCTGAAGTCTAGCCAGTTCTGCTCCTGGACAGAATCTACCTCCTCCTCCGAACGGAGCAAATAGTTCACTGTTTCTCCAGCTTTTGTTTTCCTGCAGAAATATTACACATTATTTATTCCAGCGACCACCTCTGTAATATATAATTAATCCATTTAGCTTCGCACGGTGATATACATAGCTGACTTTAAAACTTACTGTGTCGGTCTCCAGCCAACGCCATAGGTTGAAACTCAGAGCATCCTTGTAAAATTCTTCATTAAGATGGACTGCACATAGAAATGGCACTACAGACCACCCTTTGGGAATAACATAGCCTGCGAAAACAAATTATGCCACAAACAATGAGAAAAGTTATAGTCATGGAGATTCTGACTGATAATGGTAGATAGAAAACTGGTAAAAAGTAAATAGAAATTTAGCTTCAGCTTTACCATTGAACTTAATATCCTCTGTAGTCTCACGGAAGAGAGCTATAGCTATACCTCCTAGGCGAAGTAGGTTTTATGAATAAATATATATGTAACCCATGCTATGCAATATCAGAGAATAGGACACAGAGAAAGCTTAATATCAAAACCATAAACATCCAATAAGAGACAATAGACACCAGACTATATATATCTTAATATAGCCTAAACTAGAGAAAATGTTTAACAGCCAAAAAATATACATATATTCTGAAGAAGAGAGAAGTCCATAAAGATACTAACCTTTACCACCGAGCATCCTCCGAGAGCAAGAGCGCTGCATAAACCACAGATGTGGACTGACTCCAGGCCGCAAGCTCAGTCTGTGTGATATTAGAAAAACTAGGACCGACCGACCCATGAAAGGAGAGAGTACATTAACAGGTCAGGAGAAGGATAAGAGCATAAGAGTTCAGCAATTATTCAGGGACGAAAGCTTGAGGCCGAGAGAAATCCAGAGACTACAACGAAGAAGAAAGAGATTTCATGACCCGTTAACAGAAATGACAGGCTAACCTGGGTATCAAGGGCCGAAAGCTATACCAGAGACATACAGGAAATGAACAGAGATTCCGGGACGGAGAGCCAAATTTGCAGACGATATTCCCCCGCGCAGGGGCACGCAGAGAAGTAAGAAGGTCTAAAACTCGCACGGTGCAGTGAGAAGTGACTAAATAAGGGATGATTTACCTGTGGTAAATGCACGTCGTTGAGGCAGAACGACAAGCAACATGCAAGCATGAGGTCCTAATGTAGGACAGGTGGAGTACGCTGGAACGTGGCGGATTGTGGTGGAGCTCGGCATGCGATTGAGGGTTGCCAAATCAACGAGCTGTGATTGGAGCGGGTGCAGGTCGGAGGCACTGGTTGGAAAAACATATTTATTGATGATCAAGGGAAATACCTTGTTTACATGTTGATGATGATAGGAAATACCTTATTGATCAAGTACTATGGGAAACGAAGTGAACGCTAGCTTTACAAATTATTATTTTACGGAAAATAAAGTGATACCGCCATACCCTTGCTCGTTCTCACATCTTTTTGAAAAACTTATGATAAAACAATTTGTCCTCACTGAAATAACATCGGGGCACGTGAGGCCGGCAATAAGACCTCCAAACAAAAACTTTGGCTAAAAATTTTTTGCGAGGAAACTGCGCAGCGTAAACTTTGGTTAACGAGTAAATAACCGGTACAAATTTGCGGTCAACGCATCAACTAATAGCCAGTCAACTGCGTATCGAACGCTAATAGTCCCAGGGAGGGACTAATAAAAAATAAGTGGTTTTATCATTTTATTAATAATTTGAGAAAATATTTATTTATTATTTATTGTGATTAAATTGAAGTTATCCTATTTATTAGATGGAAAATTATCATAATGGATTTATTACTAGAATCTTTAAATTTTGGGATAATTTAAATTTCCCAAAAAAACTTTAACTTTAACTTTTTTGTCTAAAATTTAGAAGACTAACCCACAAAACCAATTAATCTATATCTCTAACATTAAATAATTTCATTAAATATATAATATTTTTCCTAATAAAAATCATTAAAAATAAAAATAAATATAATATTTTAAAAATATTTTATATCTAAAAAAAATATATTAAATTATAACACTCTTTCATAAAATAATAATATAAAAAAATTTATACAGGACATTAAAAGTAGGCAAAATAAATAGTGAGTTACACGAACATTTTTAAAATATATAATGAAATGTAAATTAAGATAGTCTATGTTCAATTCAATAAAAATATGAAAATTAATTATAAAAAAAAGATAATAAAAAAGTAAAGTTTTTTGAACTACTGAAAATAATCAATAAACATCAAATATTTATATATGAAAAAAAGATTTTATCATATCACTCCATAGAAATTTTAAAATATATATAATTTATTGAATGAAAATGATAAACAGTACCACCTAATCATAGTAATTAATGTTGTACAAACAACTGCCACATGGCGTACATATATTTAACCATATTATAAAATCTAATCATACAACTAATTAATGTTGTACAAACAACTGCCACATGGCGTACAAGTGTTTAACTATATTATAGTATGAGTCCTTTGACTATAATGGAGGACCAATGATATAAAATACCCTCCACATTTGAAGTATATAATAGAGTTCCTTGAATGTTGCTATTGAATTTTGGTCTGTGTACATGAACTAAAAAACTATAAAAAAAATTCAGTCAATTTACATAGAGTTATTAGAATATTAATTTTTTGGAAGTTGTCTGGGAGTTCCAGTCATTTTACAAGGTCAGGCTACATGAACTTAAAAAAACCATAAAGATTTGCAATCATTTTACCTAAAATGTATTATAATATTAAATTTTTAGAAGTTTTCTTGGAATTCTAGTCACTTTACAAGTTGTTATTGAGTTTTCATTCTACTTAAGATGTATTATAATATTAAATTTTTGGAAGTTGTCTTGGAATTCTAGTCAATTGGCTTTTCATTCTAATCAAGATGTATTATAATATTAAATTTTTTGGAAGTTGTTTTGGAATTTTAGTCACTTTACAAGTTATTGATTTTTTATTCTGAAAAAAAAGGTATGGGTAAAGATAATTATCATTAAGTATGGTATTTTTTTATGAAGTAATATTTTTATAAAGTTTAATAGTGAATATATATATAGTTTGTTTATATATAGAAAAACAAATCTAGACATAAATAATTTATTTAAAGTTAGCATTTATCTGGAGAAAGATTTTTAGACCATAATTAAAGAAAACAATGGACATTCTAAAGAATCTCATCTTTCCATGCTATAGGTTTAGCTTACAAGGTCAACAATCACTAGGTCATGTTTTTGCATTTTTTCTAGTAGGATTTTACATGAAGAATTCTCCATTGTTGTCTTATTCCATGACTTCCCAACCTTTTTTATTCCATTTTGCTATATTTTTGTGATTATGGCCTTCTCTTGTATATATCAATGTACAGTTCATGACAGTCTTGTATTTTTTGTTGTCTCTAGCCTGTGATGATCAGATGTATATGTTAGTCTTACTCTATAGACAGACAAATGTCCATGTTTGTGTAAATTTGTTGTATATATGTTGAGGAGGGTTTCTCTCATATGATATGTTGTTACACTCTTTTTTATTTTTGTTGGATTATCTAGAAATATACTCAAAGTGTATCTGCAAAATGTATTTTCATCATATCTATGAAAGAAATTAAGTTTTTTCCCTATGAAAAAAAAAGTTACATAATTATGATTAAATATTCATTAACACCTAGTTTAATTAATAGATGAAATGGTCATTTCAGAGCACTTTTTCTGGCTCGTCCAAAATTCAATAGAGATCTTTAAAAATCACAAGTTTAAGTTGTTTAATTTGCAAAAATCGAGTTCCTGATATGTAATGCAAACTTGAAGGTGATGGAAAAATTTGCAAGTAAATTTTTTATGTATTTTAAGCAATGGATCACTTTGTAAAAGACATAAAATAATGGTTTTAAATCTTAGTTAACAACATAAAATAGAGACAAAATACCATATCAGAAACACATGACAACAAAAATGATAAAGGAGTTCACCCCTCTCCTGGTCTAGCTTCCAATATTGGGCCTCTTTCATTAAGTGCTCAAATTTGTGTTTACATGGATTTACAGTGCTAAGAATGTAAAAATTATGTCTACAATGAATTCAGAATAGTTAAAAAAAACCCTAGTTGGGCTCTTGAGTTCACCCCTCACCTGGTCTAGCTTCCAATATTGAGCCTCTTTCATTAAGTGCTCAAATTTGTGTTTACATGGATTTATAGTGCTAAGAATGTAAAAATTATGTCTACAATGACTTCAGAACAGTAAAAAAAACCCTAGTTGGGCTCTTGTTGGGCTCAATTTAGCAAAAAAACTGAAGAAGTTATGCTCTCTAAAATATTTCTCTACTAATTTATCTACAAACTGCATTGACCTACTAACCATTCTACGAATCCGCATTTTCTAGAATTGCCAAGCGACGATTTCGTCCCACGCTGGCGAGATTTGTGCGGAAATGGGTGCATTTTGTTGCCTTGTTTAAATGCCCAATAAGGCCTGTAGGTGGAAAAATTTGGCCACATGGGGCCATGCGTCCGAGGGCTGGGGCTAACAGCGTACCCCCATTGGCATAGCCCCCAAGCTTATCGAAAAGTGGTTCCATGGCCGCCATAAAATTGGGGTTGTTCCCCAAAACTTCGCACCTATCTACCAAAAACTTCATTGTTATGACATGTGGTTCCATGGCACCGTGGTGACCATGGGCTAGGCTTAAACTGTTAGCCCCCCACGACTGTTGGCACTTCAACATATTGTTGTGGTCCGATGGGTAGTTCATATGGGTACTAGAACCTTGGGACAGGGCTAAGCCCAAGCCCTCGACTCCTACTGCCTGCGGTCCCGTGGCGGTAAGGTGACCAGTGGCTAGGGCTTAGCCCCGACCCCGTCCCCCAACATCGAATTGCATAAAGTTTAAATAAATGTTTGCCACTATGCATATCAAGTAACACCTGACGCGCTAACAGTAAGGTGTTGTGCTGTCATTCCATAGGTCTTATGTTCAAATCTTCGGAGGCCCTTTTGGCCTTAGCCAATTTTCTTTTACCCTCGATGTGCCAGGTGGCAGCCCATGACTAGGCCACGTGGCATCCCACCATTGGTCCACCTAATAAAATCCAACCACCAATCAAATGCTTGCCAAAAATGAACCAACCACATGAGGCCACTTGGCAGCCTGCCATTGGCCCAAATTGCATAGTCAGCTTGTCCATTCACCTTGCCTAGTTAGCAATCCTGCATCCAACCTGAAATTTTTTTACCTGTTTGGGAAAATGATTTGAACGTGATATCAGGAGCTTTCCGTTGGATTAAGGTCGTCTAGATCTACACTTTGGTACAGGTTTTAAGAACTTTTGAACACTTTGAATTTTGAGCACTTCACTAATCCCTTAGGTCACTCCTCCCAATTGGAAGCTTTTGGACGTCCAAAATACTATTTTCAATCAAAAAATAGATGAGGGTACAATTCCCTCACCCTTCCAATCTTAATCCATTTGGCTTTGCCTGGTGTTGCCACTCACTGCATCATGAGTTTCAATTGGCCAAGATTGCCCAAGAGAAGTGAAGTTTGGAGCCTTTGTCCCAGGCCACAGAAGTTGTCAAAGCCAAATCAGACCCTCCCCATTGCATAGTGCTATGAAAGGGCTTTCCATTGGTATATAGAAGTCCGAAAATGGACTTGTGGAGCAGAAGTTAAAGAATTTTTAAGATTACCTTGGAAAATCCCAACAAACCAAGAAAAATGGCTAAGTCTGAGGAACAAATCACAATTGCATATCTGCATTGGCGGGTCCAAGCAGGCAAGGAACATTGGTGGAATGAAAAGCAGTGATCCGTCGATATTACATATCGATAATTGGTAGGGTCCTGGGGCACATACTTATGTTTATCGACGAGTTTCAAGGTCAAGCGCCAATATCATAGATCGTTGATCACAGGTGTAAAGGGGTGCACACCAGCGCAAGGCCAAAACCATCATTGAACACTGATAGCGTGGGAATCGCTGAAGAACTGGGCCATAGTGTTAAAGCACCATGGGGGCCAAAATTTGATTAACAAAAGAAATCGAGGGAGAAAAGGGAGCGAGCGACCCCCTTTCTATCTCCTCCAAGGGGCCACGTGTCACACTACCTGCATACTGCATCTAAGCAACCCCGCAGTCCCATAGTCACAACAAACTCCAAAACCTTGCGGGGCACCGATATTGTGATATAGAGCCAAATCACTGGGGAGGTGCTGATTTTGAAATACAAAGGTAATTCCTGCAAAACAGGGTCTGGCAGGCCCTTTTTCTCTCTCCTCTAGGGGACCACATGGTGCCCTCTGATTGGCCCTTTGAGCTGACAGGGCAGTTGACGTCAGTAATGACATGGCTGTGCGGTTGATGATATGGCAGAGGACATGTGTCACCCGGTTTCAGTGTTTTCAGGGGTGAAATGGGGCCATTTTTGGGTGCAACGTGTCACCACTCATAGGGTGACAAGTGGCAGTGATGAAATCACCTTGCAGACTGGAGATCACAGTGGTTAAAGGAAAAAATCTTAAGACATTGGCACAGTACGATTGTGACATGCGGGACTTCCCTTCCGGATGCGATAAAATATTAGGGTAGCATATATAAGGACCTCACATCTGGACTGTCGGCCCACTCCAAAGAAAAGGGTAAGGGGCCTTCTCCTCTAGCATGCGATTGCAATATGTGGGCAATCCCCTCGGATGTGATAAAGGATTAAGGTAGGGTCTATAAGGACCTTATGTCCGGATTGTCGGCCCGCGCTAAGGAAAAATCATAGAGCAAGGTAAAACAGTGTTGAAGTGTTGATATGCAGGAGAAATCGATAACAAAGGAAAATGCCTCTAGACACGGGTCTGAGGGTCTTAGTGCCTAAGGGCTCAACCCCTGGTCCCAACTCCTAGTCATATGAGGAAAGGCACATGAAGGGATACGATAGGGGGGCTAAAGGGGAAATCCAAAAAACGCTTATTTTCACCTGTTTTAAAGGAAAAATCTTGCGCCTACGCGACTGTGTTGTTTCCATGGAAGGCCTCTCACCTACCACATCAATGCACTGATAACAAAATACAAAGTTTTAATGGGCAAATGAGCTGGTAGCTAAGGAATTTAATGGAGCATGGCGAAGCAATAGAGAGGTACTCGGGACTCAAGAAGGTTAATGGCTTAGTATGGAGCCTCGTCGCTCTACACAACATAGGACTGCAAAAGCAAGCACTTATAGGTGACCCAACCCCCCATTTCACAAAACAAGGCACCCTCGCAGTAAAAGCAGAAGTGATGGGAGTTGTCCGAGCAGCACAAGGGGCCATACTGTGAATAAATTATAGCCTGAGGCCGATATGATCACAGGATGGGTACAGGGACTTCATTTACTATTCGGTTTGATTATTTACTTAGTTTTGTCCTATAACATGCCTTCCTTCAAATGGGGAATTTATTTTTGTAATATCTTTTTGGGCCATAGAGCCATTCACGACTAATACAACTAGTCAACTTGACAACTGAGTCTAGAGTTAGATATTTTTGCTATAATGTAGCTTCTTGCTTCCATATCCATATAAATAAGGGAAATCAAGACTTAGTTGAGGTTCATAAATTCTAGAGAAAACATTGCATGTTATATTTTCAGACTGTATCTCCTTTGTAATACAAATATTTCCAGAATATCAAGGAAACAGTAGTGATTCTCTCTTCAAAGGATTACAATATATGTTCCCTTTTGTTTAACTCATTTTTATGTACATGCTTCTTCCCTGAATTCATGTAATTATTGTTGCTAGATGTGTTTCAAGCTCCTTCATAGATTCATTAGTATCTATATGTTAATGAAAATTCCTTTAATTGTTTCACAAATTCATTTGTATGAACATTGTTTATGTATATGTTTGTGAGGAATATTGAGATTAGATCTTTAAATCCATAGCCCATGAATCATAACTCTCAGCTTCCCCTTCATTAATTATTTCTGCTTGTAGCCCAAATCAGCACAGAAATCCTTAATGTCTCAAGCTATGTGTGTTAAATATAGAAGTCTTGAAGCCTTATGCTCTATGTGATGAGTTATTTTTCTCTCTTTTCCTCTCTCACACACTCTGCAAAAGATTATTAGCTGTAAGACCTTGAAGCTCTCGGCCTTTGCTATTTTTATGCTTATTTATGAGATCTGAACATGTGAAGAAGTACCAAAAATCCATGTTTTATTTCTATGGATTAATGAACCAATCTATTTACTATGTACATAAGTATCTATAGATCATAAGTGTTTTCTCCAGTATCCTGTAAATAATTTGAGACACACCATTTTAGATGTCTCCAGGCATTGGTCTTGAAGCAATCCAAGGTTGTCTCTGGGAGATACAACATCTTTTGGCATCCTTACCAAGGAGCTTATTGAAGGATTCTTTCCCCTAGGATACGACAAGTTGAAACACTCTTTGAATAGGTGATCAAAGTCTGTTATGATTGCATCCATATCACCTTGGCGACTCCACACCCCTCTCATTATCACTCATAACCCTGGGTTTTAAAAGGCCTCATACTCGCTCATATACATCCCAACAGAAAGCTCCATTTGTATCTGAACCTAAAAATTTGATTTTTAAGAAAGTCTGGAAAGAGAAAACTCCCCCAGACTGTGCTACCATCTCACCAGCCTTTGAAGTTCCCTCTTCTAGTCCTCAGCTTGTTGCTACTCAATATTCAGGACTTACTCCTAAGGCCCTGACATACCCTCCTTCCCCTACAACCCCTGTGGTCTTAACCCTAGTCCCTCAAGCAAATTTGAATCTCCTTCCACTAGTCTAGATGGCTCTCCTAGGCTTTTTGCTCAATAAATACATACCTCTTGACCTTCTTCAACCTTTGAGTGCAATGCCCCAAGACTACCTAAAACATATACCTAGGTTCAATGGGGAAGATGAGAACATGACACAAAGTCACTTTGAAACCTTCAGTGCTTTTGCCGAGAACATAAATGTGGAACGATTGGATGTGGTTATGAGATTGTTTGTACAATCCCTCGACGGAGGCTAGAAAATGGTTCAAATCCCTGCCTAATGCCTCCATCACTACATGGGAGCAACTTGAAAACTCTTTCACCCAGAAATGGGGAGAAAAGAGGAACCATGAGTACCTCGTTACTAAGTTTAATGCAATAAGGAAAAAGATGAAGGAGGATACTACAAAATTTATCAAAAGATTCAATAAGCAGTTCAATAACCTACCAGTTGACATAAAGCCCCCACAGTTGCAGCTCGAGTGGTTTTCTTGGGAGCCTTTGACTCTGATATTGGTTTTACCTCGAGAGAAGGGAAATCTACCACTCTTGAGCAACTCCAGATCGATGCTCTTGAAGTGGAAACAAATCTGGCCTCGGTAGGTAATTCGATGGCAAAGCAAGAGCCCGTTGAACTCAAAAGAGGAAAAGAAGAGGCATCCTCCTCTAGTCGAGTTTGGGAATCATTAGACCTAAAGTGGGATGATCTAGATAAACTCATGAAGAGTTTATCACAAAAGGTTGGGAAGCTCGAAATCAAGAACAAGAACCTTTCCAGGCAGAATGCTCAAGTCAACAATCAGGGCTATAACCAACAATACAGAAGGCCTCCACTACAACTACTTCCAAGGGAAAGAGATGAGCAACTGGATCTAATTTATCACCCCTTATACTTGGAAGACAGTCCTGACAAACAACTATCAGATACTCAGGATATGCATGGCAATATATATGTTGGTTTTGCTGAAGAGGAACATGAGAATATGGCTCACTAGGAGGCTAGTCATCATAGAGAAGTAACAGTGGAGGAAGAAGATATGGATTATTATTGTAGACAGTTTGTAAAGCTCATTCAAACACAACCACAACATAATTATAATCTAAGATCTTCAAATAAGAGGATGAGAGAACCAGAACAACAAGGTGAAACTACTCCCCAAGTGGTTCCTCCAGCCCTAGACAAAGAGAAGGGTAAGTTACATCCTGACCCACACAAGACAGGAGTCTCTGCAAATAAAGAGAGCAATGGTCCTAAGGGACACACAAAAAGAGGCACATGCTCTGCTGACAACTACTAGTGGGAAGGGAGAAGGAACATAGCATGGAGATGCAGAAAAGGCCCAACATATGTTCAATCTCCAGAAGGAGCTGGAAAAGGTAAAAATTATTGTTCCTCTAGCTGAGCTTTTAAAGCAATCTCATTACAAAGCTCAAGTCTCCAAATTCATGAACCCAACTAGCTTAGCACCATCCCATGATAGTTTGAACCTCTAGGAGGAGAGGCCAATGGTTGTTTTTGGGCCACGTGTGGAAGAGTTGGATCCCTCTACAACACCGTTTTATGTGGGTGGATTTATCAAGCTAGACCTTACATATGCCACCATTCCCACGATTGGAGGTGAGCAAAGAAGGTTGTACAGAGAATCTCAGTTTGTGAAAACTGTGACCCCAGCTAAAGGCTCAGAGAACTCCCCAATGCATGGGAAAGATAGTGACATCTCCTGCCTATTCTTAGAAGAGGATGAGAACCTCTTAGAAGAAGCATCGGTACACTTGACGAGGTAGTTAAATTACCAACATTTAAATTGAAACAAAGTATGGAAGTTATGCTTCGATGGAGCAAACTCAAAATATGGGAACGAAGCTGTAATATTGTTGGTATCTCCATAAGGTAGCATTATACCCCTCTCTTTCAAGCTCAAATTTGAGATGACCAACAATGTAGCGGAGTACGAAGCATTTCTCCTGGGGTTACAAACAACGAGAAATATAAACATTGAATGCCTATCAATCTATGGAGATTCTAAGCTATTGGTGAAGAAGATCCAAGACCAATTCCAAGCCAAACACCTCAGGCTGAGGACATATCGAAATGAAGTGTGGGACTTAACTGACCATTTCTTCCTGGCCTTTAACATCCAATTTTTGCCCAGGGAAAAAAACATGATGGCTGACTCTCTTACAGTAGCTGCAAGCACTTTCAAGCCCCCATAGAATCCACTCCTCAGATATGAAATAGAAGTCAGACACATGCCTTCAATACCTGACAATGTCAAACATTGGAAGATATTCGAAGATGGCGAGCAAGTAAAAAGATTCATAGAAATCGTTGGGGATTTTTTTGACTCCACCATCGACGAAGAAGAAGAAGAAGCGAAACAAGAAGCCATGCCGTGGAAAGACATAGTGGTTGGGAAAAAAAATTGCAACTAAAAGGGAACACCATCCCTCATGGACTTGTTCCACTAGAAAGTATTTTCAATAAATATGACATAGTGTCCAAAAAAATGGCCCTTAAGAAGGATGAACAAGTTGAAGATTATAACATTGGATCAGAGGAGGAACCCTAGAAAATCAGGTTGCCCAAAGGAGTCCCCCCACAATACAGACAGACGTATATAGATCTATTCAAAACTTACAAAGATGTATTTTCTTGGTCTTATAATGATTTGAAATCATTTGATACAAATATTATTCAACGTAAGATTCCTCTGAAGAGTGGGATAAAGCCATGTAAATAGAAACTCAGAAAAATAAACCCACTCTTACTCCCCTCCATTGAAAATGAGGTAAGGAAGCTGATGTAGGCCAATATTGTAGTCCCTCTAAGATACTCTAAGTGGGTGGCTAATTTGGTCCCTGTCCGAAAGAAGAACGAAGAGATAAGGTTGTGTGTGTACTTCCAAAATTTAAATAGAGCGTCTATAAAAGATAACTAACCTCTGCCCAAGATGGATAATATACTGCAGAAGATAGTGGGTGTAGCCAGGATGTCCATGATGGACGGATTCTCAGGATACAACCAAGTGGCGGTCCACCCTGAGGACTAGAAAAAAATTGATTTCACCACCCCATGGGGGACTTTCATGTATGCCTGCATGCCATTTGGGTTGATAAATGCAGGAGCCACATTCCAGGGATCTATGGACGTAACTTTCATGGGTGAGAAAGATAAATTTTTGGTAGTTTATGTAGAAGACATCACAATATTTTCTAAGACTGATGAAGAGCATATCCTCCATTTAAATCTTGTTTTCGAGAAGTGCAGAAGGTATGGCCTCTCTCTGAATCCAAGGAAATCTCAGTTCACCTTGAGTGAGGGGAAGCTTCTTGGGCACATATTAGCACAGGAAGGAGTAAATATTGATCCTGAATGAGTCAAAGCCATTAGCCTCATTCCATTGCCCAGAAACAAGAAAGAAGTCCAAGCCTTTTTGGGGAGGATAAATTTCTTAAGGCGATTCGTGCCCAACTATGCTGAGATAGTTAAAGGTCTCACATATATGCTCAAGAAGGAGAATGACGTTAAGTGTAGATCCACCCCCCATGATTATTTCACTAGGATCAAAGAAGCTTTGGTTGAGGGCCTAGTGCTAGTCATCCCCCATGATTATTTCACTAGGATCAAAGAAGCTTTGGTTGAGGCCCTAGTGCTAGTCATCCCCGATTATTCAATGCCCTTCTACATATTTTCTTTTGCCTCTCCACATACCATTGTTGTTGTACTGTTACAAAA
>APFE031759040.1:0-11171 GCA_000404065.3 Pinus taeda | reverse complement strand
AATTAAGAAGTACGCAGGAGAAAAGTTTACGGAATTTTATGCAGAGAAAAGTTTATAAAAGTTTATTTCATGTGGAGAAAAGTTCATGGAATTTTATGCAGAGAAAATTTTATTTCATGTGGGAAACTTACCTTTGGTCCATGGTAGTTAGTCCTTGGAATTTGAACCTATGGTTTTTGGACCATGGCATCTCGACAGACGTGTTGATCCCTAATATTGAGTTGATGGTATTGGTTTGTTATGGTTTTGGCCCATGGTATTGTTTTATTTTATTATTATTATTGAGCCCCATGATCCATGATTTGAGGAAGAGCTTGCCTATATAAAGCAAAGGAGAACATTTGGCTTAGGCATGCTTTTGGGTTGAATATCTTAAGATCTGAATATTGGGTTATTGTTTCAAAATCTCGATCTATATGAAAGTGAAGTGGAAAGCGAATCTGTGAAGGGTGATCTCTCGAGCGCTGCAGCTGCGGAAGTGCGGAGGCGCTGCAGGAGACGCCACAGGAGGCGCCGCAGGAGACGCCACAGGAGGCGCCGCAGGAGACGCCGCAGGAGGCGCCCTAGGAGACGCCGTAGAAGGCGCCGCAGGAGACGCCGCAGAAGGCGCCGCAGGAGACGCCGCAGAAGGCGCTGCAGGAGACGCCACAGAAGGCGCCACGCGAAAGGAGGCGCAACAGGAGAACGCCACAGGAGGCGCCGCAGGAGACGCCACAGGAGGCGTCGCAGGAGACGCCACAGGAGGTGCTACAAGAGATGCCGCAGAAGGCGCCACAGGAGACGCCACAGAAGGCGCCGCAGGAGACGCCGCAGGAGACGCCACAGGAGGCGTCGCAGGAGACGCCACAGGAGGCGCCGCAAGAGACGCCACGGGAAGCGCCGCAGGAGACACCGCAGGAGGCGCCACAGGAGACGCCACAGGAGGCGCCACAGGAGGCGCCGCAGAAGGCGCCACAGGAGACGCTACAGAAGGCGCCGGAGGAGACACCACAGGAGACGCCACAGGAGGCACCGCAGGAGACGCCATAGAAGGTGTTCTGGGTTTAGTTTTCTATTATTGTGGATCTGGTTATCTGAGTGACTTACTGGTACTTGATGATCATTTGATATTTATGTATCTAGTTTGAAAATTTATGAAAAGTGGTCCTTGAAAGAAAAGAAGTAGGGGGTTGTAGCTCCCTTCCAGGAGAGACTGGAAAACGAGAGAGAGTTGTAGCTCTCTGCAGGTTGCAGCCTGCGTACTGGTAAAGGACTGCACCAGTACAAGACCATTGTAAAAGGAGTTTCTAATTTGAAAGAAGATAGAGACATATTGCAGCAGGTGGTTTTCACCCACATTGGGTTTCCACCTTATATCTGGTGTTCTTTGATGTGACTGTCTGTTTTTCTTGTTCATGCTCATTGTTTTATGGTACTGATATGCAAAAATAATTCAAAGTATAAATAAGGAAGAATTGTTAAAAGGACTAGATAATACTGATTCACCCCCCCTCTCAGTATTATTTTCAACAGTAAAAGGCCTCCAGACACGGGTCTGAGGGCCTTAGCGCCTGAGGGCTCAGCCGTTGGTCCCAACTCCTGGTCATATGAGGAAAGGTACACAAAGGGCTACGATAAGGGGGGTTAAAGGGGAAATAAAAAATGCATGTTTTCACCTATTTTAAAGGGAAAAGCCTGTGCCTATGTGACTGTGGTGTTTCCATGGAAGGCCTATCACCTACCACATCATTGCACTGATAACATAGTACAGAGTTTTAATGGGCAGATGAGCCAGAAGCTAAGGACTTTAATGGAGCAGGGCGAAGCAATAGAGAGGTACCCAGGACTCAGGACGATTAATGGCTCAGTATGGAGCCTCATCCCTCTACACAACATAGGACTGTAAAAGCAAGCACTTAAAGGTGACCCAACCCCCCATTTCTCAGAACAAGGCACCCTCGCAGTAAAAGCAAGAGTGATGGGAGTTGATCGAGCAACACAAGGGGCCATGCTGTGAATAAATTACAGCCTGAGGCTAATGCGATCACATAATGGGAACAAGGACTTCCATTTACTATTATGTCCGATTATTTACTTAGTTTTGTCCTGTAACATGCCTTCCTTCAAATAGGGCATTTATTTCTGTAATATATTTTTTTTGCCACAGAGCCATTCATGACTAATACAGCTAGTCTACCTAACCGCTGAGTCTAGAGATAGATATTTTTATTGTAATGTAGCTTCTTGCTCCCCTCTCCAGATAAATAGGGGAAAGAAAGAATTAGTTGAGGTTCAAAAATTCTAGAGAAAACACTGCATGTTATATTTTCAGACTGTATCTCCTTTGTAATACAAATCTTTTCAGAATATCAAGGAACCGGTGGTGATTCCCTCTTCAAAGGATTACAGTAAGTGTTCCCCTTTGTTTAGCTCATTTTTATGTCCATGGCTCTTCCCTGAATTCATGTAATTATTGTTGCTAGATGTGTTTCAAGCTCCTTCACAAATTAATTAGTATCTATATGTTAATGCAAATGCGTGTAACTGTTTCACAGATTCATTTGTTTGAACATTGTTTATGTATATGTCTATGAGGAATATTGAGATTAGATCTTTAAATCTGTAGCCCATGAATCATAGCTCTCAGATCCCCCTTCATTCATTATTTTTACTTGTAGCCCAAATAAGCATAGAAACCTTAATTTCTCAATCTCTGTGTGTTAAATATAGAAGTCTTGAAGCCTTATGCTCTATGTAATGAGTTACTCTTCTCTCCTTTCCTCTCTCACACACTCTGCAAAAGATTATTAGTTGTAAGACCTTATAGCTCTTAGCCTCCGCTATTTTATGCTAATTTTTGAGATCTAAACATGTGAAGAAGTGCCAAAAATCCATGTTTTATTTCTTTAGATTAATGAACCAATCTATTTCCTATGTACATTTTTATCTATAGATCATAATTGTTGTCTCGAGTATCTTGTAAATCATTTGAGACACAACATTTTAGATGTGCCCAAGCACTGGTCTTGAAGCAATACAAGGTTGTCTTTGGGAGATTCAACACCTGGTTTTTTACTTTTGAGCCCTATACGAAGGTGCTTCTCGTTCCTTCTTCTTGAAGTTCTTGTTTTTCTGTTAAGGAAAGGATCTTGCTACAATTCCTCAAGGTATTTAGGAGAGAAAACTTCTATTTAAGGAATCTAAACATCCTTTCCTAAGTCTTCATTCAAGGGAGGCTTACCCAATTTCAAGTTCTCTTCATCTTGAAGCTTTTCTTTGTTGATGCAAAGCCTTACTTCATATCCAACATGAAAAATGTGGTCAACGTGAAGATTTTAACACCCTCCTCATACATCCACCCAAGTAACCATGCCAACTGAGATAAGCATGAGACAAGAGGCTATTGTGATTAGATTCGACCTCCTATGTGACCTTAAAGAAGTGGAATCGACGAAACATCGCACACAATCATCCAACATCATTAATTGAAAACTGAAGAGACACTTCAACTACTCAGACAACTTTTCCTTAGGTCCCACTGATGTTCTGTGTCTCTCAAGCCATAGTCTCTCTCATGCTATGGGCAAGGAAGAGACCAACAACCCAAAGTCACTCTCACAGGCTTGCTTGCCAATGACCAAGGACCAAAATTACCAGTTTTGTTTTAGCAACCCTGAGATTTAAGCCACTTTTTTAGGCCCAGAGCCAAGGCCACTACCTAGAATGGAGTGATAGCTTAGAATCAGTAAAAATACAGGTAAACAATTATGCAAAAGCAATAAACTGAACAAGACCATAACCAGACCCCTACTAGCCATGACAGGAATTTCATCAAGCACATCATCAACATGTAACCTATAGGTGTAAAGAACATAATTAAGTGTAGGGATCTCATACTTATCTGAGAAAGCTATGAACCATTGTTCCCTCATGTCAATTGCTACATTATCCTCTATCAGGTCATAGACACATTATCCCTTCATACATAAGTAACAACATGCTGAGATCCATACATAGTTGTTGTCATAAAATATACATATAACTAGCATAATAGGAACAAAAATAGAATAAACATATCACCCATCAAAATCCACATATAAATCAATACATTTACATATGAAAATCAAGGGAATGAATTTCTCATTAATGAATGTAATGAACCAACTGGAGATGGGACTACCATGTTCCACCCGAACATAGATTGGTTAAGCCAAGTCTCTCTTCAGCCAATCACCCCCGTGCCATATTCCAAGCATGAATGTGGGATTCATAGAACTCATCAAGAAAACCAATCAACTGAATTCCATTGGATTTCTCTACCTACACCATGAGGAATTTGAGTGCCTCCTAGTCTCTTAGGCTTCACTGTGCATCCATAGTCCAATTCAGGGATCAATAGGCCCTACACCAAGACATAATCTCCTGCCTTTACCATGCATCCCATCCAGGGACCATTAGGCCCAATGGATATAAAATCCACCTCTTGACTTTACTTTATATCCTGCCATTCACCAACAAGGATTTCTAGGCCCACCGAGGCACACAATCTGGCTTTACCACAACCAACAGTTTATTTCATGGGTTACTAGGTTAGTGGATTCATGGTCCTCAATTTGGTTCAGGGACTACTTAGGCCATGTGTTTGTCAATTTAGAGATCCACCCCACTTAGCTTTGAATCCAATTTGACCATCCCACATAAACCGCATGAGAGAACCCATCTCATCAAAGCTATCAGGAAATGGCGAGGCTAGGCTGAAAATATTGTCACACCTAGAAAAACCCATGCCATGGTAGAAAAAAAACACACAAAATCCCATGCATGCCAAGTCTAGCAAGGAAAACACACATGCAAGTTGATACCTGCAATGAAGCCTGTTGTGACTACTTGATCCTGCCTTTCCCTACCTGATCTTTTCTTCTTCTTGCCTTCTTTTCCTTTCTTGCTCCAATGCCAAAGTGCTCCAAGAAACTCTAAGTTTCCAAGAGTGTGTGAGAGAGAGAATAATGAGAGAGCTCCAAAACTCAACTGACAAAAGGTTATCAATTGATCCTTAGAAGCCTTTTTATGAATGAGGCCTCTATTTCCTTCATTTTCCTCCTCACATGCAACCTGTGATCTTTCACCTCCCTTTTCTCCTAATTTCCATTATTTTCATAAATAAATGTGCCAAAAATTCCATTTTTCCTTTCCAAAGCCTTAACCATTTCCTTAGCCATAAACAACCAAATGAACACCCCCCTAGGATGTATTGGCCAACATTCAGCTTGGAATAAGTGTCCCATCAATTGTGGTTATTATTTTTAACTTTTATTACATGGAATTTTCACCAGAGCTGTTATAGAACCACCCCCCCCTTAGGGGACACTATCCTCGGTGTTCAATCACACATATACCTTAGCAACCTACTAAAAGAAGACATACCTCTCATGGAGCTTTATAACACAACTCATTACGATATTTACAATGATCATCTTGCTGAGTGCCAACCCACATGATATCATAACATCATGATAAAATAATCACATGATAGCATAGTAACATGAAAACATAATCAGAATGACATAACACCCATACCGCATAGTGTAGCTTTATAACATAGCTGATGGTGGTGTTTACATCCATATACATGTGTACATATAGCAACATTACCAAAAATATCTACCAAAAACATATACCAAAGAATATATCAAAACATATTCTAAACACCATATCTAAGCATATATCAAAACATCATATAACATATACCAAACCATCATAAACCATATATCAGCCACCATAAAGCATATACCAAACCACCATAAACCACACATCAAACCGCCATAAAGCATATACCAAACACCATAAAGAATACACCAAACCACCATATTGAAGTTGCTTTGCCTCAATTGGAAAACATGGAAGGATACATAGCCCACATCTAATCCACCATCTCCCATGTAGCTTCATCGGGCCCAAAGTGCTTCCACTACACTTTAACTTGCTTGATTGCTTGGTTCCGGAGCATGAACACTTTTTTTCTACAATATACACTGAGGCTCTGGCGGTAATTCTCCATCTAGTTCCACCTGCAATACAGACCAATCAATCACATGATCAACATCCTTAACATTCTTCTTAAGAAAAGACACATGGAAAACATCATGGACTTTCATTGTCGGAGGCAGTTGCAAGTCAATAGGCTACTGCCCCAATCCTCTCAGTGATATTGAAAGGTCCAAAAAATCGTGGTGTCAGCTTGGCACATGATCCAATCTGCAAGGAGATCTTCTTCGGTTTGATGTGCAAGTACACTTGTTCCCCAACCTGGAACCCCTTGAACAACCTATTCTTATCTACATAAATCTTCTACATATCCTGTGTTTCCTTTAGATTTGTTGGATATACGACCAAAGTCCCACATTGACTAGAAGTGGGGAGGATCATGGGTATATAAGGATGGACAAATATCTCCATTGGTATGAGGCCTTTTGGGGGTAAAGCCTAAAAACAAATCCATGAGGGCTTAGGCCCAAAGTGGACAATACCATACCATTGTGGAGATGTGTGGTGTCCAAAGTTCTTACAAGATTCTTCTTGACCACCTGCATCTCCTGTTCCATGTCTACCAACATATCTAGTCCAATCAATACCCTATTAACTAGATCACTCCAACTGATAGGAGTGTTACAACTCTACCCATACAATTCCTCAAAATGTCTTATCCTCAATGACTCCTAATAATTGTTGTTGTATGTGAACTCTACCAAAGGGAGATACTCTTCCCACTTTCATTGTTGATGCATCACATACATCCTCAACATGTCTTCTAATATATTTTTTACCCTCTCTGTATATCAATATGTTTGTGGACGATAAAATATATTGAATGCCAACTCTATGCCCAAACTTGTAGATAACTCCTTCCAAAACTTGGAAGTGAACTTTGCATCCTTGTCTGACACAATATTCTTTGGAACACCATGCAGTCTAACCACATCTCTGATGAATACCTGTGCCAAATGCTAACTGAGAATGTATACTTCACCAGAATGAAGTGTGCAACCTTTGTTAATCTATCCACAATGACCATAATGGAATTATGTTGTTTCACTATCTTCGACAACCTTATGATGAAATCCATGGAAATGGCCTCCCATTTCCACTCTGGAATCATGATCGGTTGTAGTAGTCCACCTGGATGTTTACACTCTACTTTCACTCACTGATAGTCAAAACACCTCGCCACAAACTCTACTACATCCCTCTTTAAATTCATCCAATAGTAGAATGTATTCACTAATTTCAATTTCTTCTGATAGCCTGGGTGACCCAAATATGGTTTCACATGAAACTCCCTCAAGATCACCTTCTTGAGCTTATTGTTGTCTGGCACATATATCCTGTCTCGAAACCTGACCAATCCATATTTTATAAGACAATAATCCATACCTTGTGCACCTGTACTTGTACCTGTACCAGTACCCTATTGCAACCTATGCACAATCTCCATATACATAACATCCTGCTGACCTACCTGCAGGATCCTATCCTATAAGTCTATCCCATAGGAGCTCATAGCTGCTAAGTGATGTACATGTACCCGTATACTAAGAGCATCTACCACCATGTTCTCTTTACCTTTGATGTACCTGATCTCGAATCAAACTCGCTGATCGTGGCCAACCATCTGGGTTGCATGGCATTCAGATTCATTTGGTCAAACAAATACCTCAACCCAATGTGATCACTCATAAGTACAAACCTCCTGCCATTGAGATAATGCCTTCATATCTTTGATGCATGTATGATCACTGCTAACTCAAAATTATGTGTCGGGTAGTTCTACTCGTGCTCCTTTAGTTTTCGGGACTCATAGCATACTACTTGTCCATCTTGCATAAGGACTCCACCAAGCCCTCTCTTTCAAGCATATGTGCATGCCACAAACTCTTTGTCTGGATTTTCAATCGATAACACTGGTGCATGTGTCAGTAACTTCTTAAGTTTCTCAAATCTAGCCTTGCACTCCTCTTTCCATTCAAACTTCTTACCTTTCCTTTGCAATGATGTGATGGGATAAGAAATTTGTGAGAAGTTCCTGATGAACCTCCTGTAATATCCCGCCAGACCCATGAAAGATCTCACCTCGACCATGCTCTTAGGAGCTACCCACTCCATGATGGCCTTTATCTTCTCTGGATCTACTACAACTCCCTCCTTGGAGACAACATGCCCCAAGTAATGTACCTCACTCTGAAAGAAACTACACTTGTTGAGATTAGTATACAACTGATGCTCCCTCAACAACCTCAACACTACTGCTAAATGCTTGACATGCTCTTCCTCATTTTTAGAATATACCAGTATATCATCAATGAACACAATAACAAACTTATCCAAATATGGACACAACACACTATTCATCAAACACATGAATGTATTTGGAGCATTAGTTAATCCAAATGGAACACCAACAAACTCATAATGCCCATAGCTGGTCTTGAACGCAGTCTTGTAAATGTCCTCCTCTTTGATGCATACCTGACAGTATCTAGATCTTAGATCAATCTTCGAGAACACTGCTGCTCCCTTCAGTTGATCGAACAAGTCATCAATCCTCGACAAAGGGTACCTGTTCTTGATGGTCACCTTGTTCAAATTTCTGTAATCAATGCATAATATGAGAGTACCATCTTTCTTCCTCGCAAATAATACCAGTGTTCCCCAAGGTGATACACTTGGTCTAATGTATCTGTTATGCTTCTTAACCTGCAAAGTAATACCGAACAAAGAATATGTGAGAAAAAATACCCATAACACAAAATATGCGAAGAAAATATACCTAGAACACAGAATAGCAATGATTTTATTACTCAGAGAGAAATGTTCACAGGCCTCTTCGAGGGGGCAACCTCCAATAGAGCAGAGCTCGATTACAAACAAGACACGATACTCCTCGCAGGGAGTCTCTATCCTTTATATATGACTCATACATGCAATACCACGGGCCAATACCATGGGTTTTATTAATACCATCTATCTAATACTACCGCCCATTTACCCTTTATTAAATACTACCGCCCATTTGCAACTAAACTGTGGTCCTTCATTAATTTGCGGGTTAACCACTACAAATATTAATATGGGCTTTATTGACTTGACTATGACGTGATCCCCCATGACATGAATAAGGGTTAGGGTGGGCCCTAACATGCCCTCCCCCTTAGGACTAGGCTTGTCCTCAAGCTGAAGCTGCGGAAACTGCTGGGAATAGTGGCTGGTTCCCAAGTTGCATCTTCCGGAGAGGTGTCTTTCCATTTGACGAGGACCTCTTTAATCATGCGGCCACGTAGGTGCTTGTCTCGTGTGTCTAGAACCTGTTCCGGTTGAAGCCAGATTGACCCTTCCTCGTTCAATTCCGGTAGATTGGTTTGAACTCGGCAATTGTTCCCAATCACTTTCTTGAGGCACGATACATGGAAAACTGGGTGGATTTTTGTTGTAGGTGGCAAAGCCAACTTGTAAGCCACTTCTCCAATGCGCTGAAGTACTTGGTATGGTCCATATAATTTTGGAGAGAGCTTTTGACAACCCTTGTCTTTGAGTGATGTTTGCTTATAGGGTTGCAGCCTCAAAAAGACCTGATCCCCTTCTTGAAATTGGCGCTCTGAGCGATGTTGGTCAGCCTGTTGCTTCATACGGTTCTGAGCTTGATGAAGATTCTCGTGCAGGTGGGCGAGCATGGTTGCGCGGTGTTGTAGGAGTTGATCCACGGCTTGTACTTTGGAGCACCCCGTGAGATAAGAAGTAGGGGAAGGCGGAAGTTGACCATAGACTGCTTCATAGGGAGTCATTTTGGTGGTGGCATGATAGTTGGTGTTATACCACCATTCCGCCAGAGGTAACCACTGTACCCAAAGGTGTTGCTTTTTTGAAGTGAAACACCTAAGGTAGGTTTCTAGACATTTGTTGACGGCTTCGGGTTGACCATCTGTTTGCGGATGATAGGAAGTACTGAGTTTGAGTTGAGTGCCTTGTATTCTGAAGAGTTCCTACCAAAAATTACTAGTGAAGATTGGGTCGCGGTCGGACACAATAGAAGTGGGCATGCCATGCAATTTGAAGATCTGATCCATGAAATTTTGGGCAACCAACGTTGGTGTAAATGGTTGGGGTAGGGCGCAGAAATGAGCATACTTCGACAGTCGGTCCACAACCACCATGATGACTGACTTGTTCCCAGACTTTGGAAGACCTGTAATGAAATCCATGGAGACCTCCGTCCAAATTGACGCCGGAATGGGCAATGGTTGTAATGTGCCTGGTGTGTTGACTGTTTCCCCTTTGTGGCGTTGACAGACGTCACATTCTGCTACGAAAGTAAGGATGTCCTGTTTCATACCGGTCCAAAAGAATGATCTTCTGGTGCGTGCATACGTCTTCTGAAAGCCCGAATGTCCTGCAATGGGCGATGAGTGCAATTCTGCCAAAATGCTACTTTTGAGGGTGGATGTTGGTGATATTACGACTCTGTCCTTGTAGCGAAGAATATCATTCTCCCACGAGTAGCCCTTGCTGGAATTAGGATCCACCTGCAATTGAGAAATAAGTTGGGAGAGCCCTGGATGTGAAAACCATTCCCTGCGAGCCTCTTCAATCCAGTCTGGAATTGGGAGGGAAATTGCGAGCAATGTACTTTCCTCCTCAAATTGGTGCGACAATGCATCTGCTACCCGGTTGTCTTTCCCTTTCTTGTAAATGATCTCATAATCATATCCCAACATTTTGGCGAGCCACTTGTTTTGTTGTGGGGAAGATAGGCGCTGCTCCAGAAAATATTTAAGACTGTGATGATCTGTGCGGATTTGGAAACGTCGCCCCAACAAGTAAGGTCGCCAGGTCTCTACGGCATGTAAGATGGCCATCATTTCCTTCTCGTAGGTAGATTGGCCCAGATTCCTCCCACTTAGTTGTTGGTTGGTGAAGGCCAATGGTCACCCTTCCTGCATTAAAAAAACAAAAAATACCTGTTCCCGATGCATCACATTCAATGACAAATGATTTGGTGAAGTCCGGTGGGGCTAAGACTGGAGTGGTACACATGGCATTTTTGAGCGCGGTAAATGCCTGTTGTGCTTCCTCGGTCCAGAAGAAGGAATTTTTCTTTAGGAGTTGAGTGAGGGGCTTCGCTATGCGGCCATAGTTGCGGA
>APFE031759035.1:0-26109 GCA_000404065.3 Pinus taeda | reverse complement strand
TTATTTAAATAATCAAATGATTTTCTAACCGGTAAGAGTACTTTATATATTTTTACCTAAAATTTTACCTAATTTATCTAATTTCTGGGAATGATAATAATTAAAAATATAAGCAAGAATATTAAATTATTTGACTAAGGTCAGATTTAGCCGTTATCAATCTAGCCGTTGGAGTCTCTGCCCAATCTATTTAACATGCAAAACTGGATCGGTTCTTCAACTTGTCCTGACAATGAACCACACTGGTTGGTTCGAAACGCGTCGACAAATGATTATCTATGTGATTTCGCCAAAGATTCTCTAAACATTATTAAAACTATAGTCCCTAACTGTTTTCATTTCTGAAAACCTATCCTAACAAACTTGATCTAATTGTTTCCTTCTAGAGGCAATCTCAACAACTTATTACAAATGGATAAAGATTAAGAGGACCCACCCTCTTTGGTAAAGAAATTTTACTAGTTAGGCCAATGTGAATCATTGTAGTTTTATGCTCTGGCATCAGAGTCCTAGGGAAGGAAATAATTCTCCATCAAAAATTTAAGATCAACCTGGTACTTCTACACTTCAGCCATTGACATCCTACTGGCGTCTTCTACTGGCTATCCTTTCATCTCATTAAATACTAATAGTATTGTCCTCTAGTTTTCTTGAGCACTCTTTGATTTAAAACAACTTCAAATTCCCTCTGTTCTTTTTTTGGAAGATGATCTTCCCATTCCAAAGTCTGAATTTCCTCATTCATAGGTTCATATATTTTCTCTGTTTTTGATTCCATGTAAGGGTATAAATCTGTAATATTGAATATGGGTGAAATCCCAATTCCTTTTGGTAGCTCTATCTCATAGGCATTTGCAGATAATTTCCTCAATATCTTGCATGGTCCAATCTTCTTCAACTGCAATTTGTTGTACATCCTTGCAGGAACCATTTCTCTTCTCAATTAAACCATAACCAAATCACCAATTTGGAATTCCTTCTATTTTCTCTTCATATCAACCCTTTTCTTGTACTTGCTGCTACTTTCTTTCAATTTATGTTTGACATCTTCCTGTAAATTCAACATTTATTCTACAAAATATTCAACCCTTTCACTCCTTATCTCTTTCTTTCCCAAATATCTATGTTCATATACTCCTTTAGGGTGCACTCCAAAAACAATTTGGAATGGGCTCATTCTTGTACTCCTATTGGGAGTATCATTGTAAGAAAATTATGCTTGAGCAAGTACTAAATCCCACTGTTTTGGATTTTTATAAACCAAGCTTCGTAATATGTTTTCCAAGCTCCTATTCACCACTTCATTTTGCCCATGTGTTTGAGAATGATAGGCTGAGATAAAAATGAGGCTTGTACCCAACTTCCTCCATAGAATCCTCCAAAAGTGTCCCACAAACTTAGTGTCTCTGTCTGAGACAATACTTACAGGTAACCCATTTAATCTCACTATTTTTGAGAAACACAGATTAGCAATATGTGTTGCAGCATTAGTATTCTTACAAGAAATAAAAATGGGCCATCTTCTTAAATCTATCCACTGCAACATAGATAGAGTCATTTCCCCTTTCAGTTTTAGGTAAGCCCAAAACAAGATCCATGATGACCGCATCCCATGGCCTATTTGGAATTGGAAATGGTTGATATAACCCAGTGTTATGACTTCTTCCTTTGGAATGTTGACAAGCCCTCCATTTCTCAACAAGTTTTTTACATCAGTCTACATTCTAGGCCAAAAATAGAAATCATTTACCTCTGCATATGTTTTGTCTTGTCCACAATGTCTAGACAATTTACCAATGTGCTTCTCTTTGATTAAATTCTCCCTCATGGAATATTTAGGAATGCATTACTTATTGCTTTTGAACAACAAGCCTCCTTGCAGCATGTAATCCAACCACTGGCTCCTATTATGAACACTAGGATTTTTAATAGTTGTATATATGTCCTTAAAATCTACATCCTCTTGGTACATGTCAATCAATTCCACAAATCCCAAAGTGCTGAATTTCAGCTCCTACAAAAACAAATTCACTCTACTCAAAGCATTAACAACTTTATTAAATGTTCCACTTGTGTGTTTGACTACAAAGGTGAAAGTTGGCAAACATTCCACCCATTTGGCATCTTGTTGGTTCAATTTTGGTTGGTTGTCTATAAATTGTAATGCATGGTTGTCACAGTATAAAAAAAATCCTTAGGCATCAAATAATGCCTCCATTTCTAGAGTGATTGTACAATAGCATAGAACTCTTTTTCATATGATGAATACTTTCTCTTTCAACTTCTCGTTGAAATAGGCTATAGGTCTCCGTTATTGACTTAACATAGCCCCAATTTTTGTCCCACTAGCATTACTTTCCAGTTGAAAAGTTTTGTCGAAACTAGGTAAGGCTAAAATAGTTTTTTTGAGTGATCTTTCTTTTTAGCAGTTTAAAATTTATGTTTGCTTCCTCTGTACACTTAAATCATTTGTTTAATCTCCGATAGTTTCTATTATATGTGCACAAATCTGAATGAAACTTCTTATAAACTTCCTATAAAAACTTGGAAGACCATGAAAGCTCCTTACCTCAAATACACTCGTTGGAGTTGGCCAATTTAAGATTTCTTGTACTTTCTCTAGGTCCATCTTTAACCCTTCTTCTCAAACTACAAATCCTAGGTATATCAATTCTCTTTCCATGAAAATTACACTTCTTCAAGTTTATCAACAATTTCTCCTTCTGTAGAGTTTCCAATACCATCTTAAAGTGTTCTAAATGTTCTTCCTTGCTCTGGCTATAATTAAAATATCATCAAGACACACTATCACAAATTTTCTTGTATATTATTTTAAGACACCATTCATTAATCTCATGAATGTGCTTGGTGCATTAGTGAGCCCAAAGGGCATCACCAACCATTCATATAACCTGTTATTAGTTTTAAATGCATTCTTCCATTCACCTCCCTCTCTAATCCTTATTTGATGGTATCCACTCTTCAGATCAATCTTAGAAAAATACTTTGACCCATTCAAACAATCCATCAAATCATCTATACATGGTAGGGGAAAATTGTACCTGATAGTGATCTTATTTATCGCTCTGGAATCGATGCACATGTGCCATTCACCACCCTTCATTGGACTAAGCACCGTTAAAATCGTAGATGGACTTAGGCTCTCCTTTATTAGCCCTTTATTTAATAATTCTTGTACCTACCTTTTAATTCTTCATTTTCCTGTGGAGTTAGTCTATAACCTACTTTATTATGCATACTTGCACCATGTATCAAATCGACATGGTGGCTGGCACATCTAACTGGTGGTAAAGTATTTTCCAATTCATCCACAATAATATCAATATAATTATCAAGAAAATTTATAATTTCAATAGGTAGATCATTGGTTGAAGTCAAAATTAGCTTTGGTTTTCCTATAATAGAAAAATGCAACTTCTCTTTCCTTTTGACTTCATGCAACAATTCTTTTCCACTTATCAACAACACACTAGTTCCATATTCTTCTTTGACTGCTTCATCTTTCAAGGGTAGAAATATGTGTTTTTTTTCCATCCATTTCCAAGGAATAATTATTCCTTCTGCCATCATGAATAGCCTTCCTATCATACTACCAAGGTCTTCCCAACAACACATGGAAAACATCCATTCGCATCACATCACATAATACAACATCTGTGTATGTTCCAATATGTATCTCCACTTTGAATTTCTATGTCACTAAGAGATGATGTCCTTTCTGCAACCTGGACACTCTATAAGGAGTAGTGTGTACCATATTTACCAAACCCAATTTCTCTATCATCTCTGTGGAGACTAGATTATTTGTACTCCCACTATCAATCAAAACCTTGCAACATTTCCATTTAGACTTGCACATAGTCCTGAATACACTTTTTCTTTGAGCTAGTTCACTCACCTTTTTTTCCTCCTTTAGAAAAAAAATTTTCAACAACAAAGACTCTCCTACCTCAAGTGGTTCTCCCCTTCCTACTACCTGATGGGTTTGTTTTTTAGCCTATGCTATGTTCACATTCCTTTGATTTGCTGATTTTTTTTTGGTACTGTCCCATGAAATGTGTTCCAATTCACCACATGTGTAACACTGTATTTCTCTTCCTCTGTCTCTTCCTCTTGAGCCAAATCTCCTTCCATGAAAGTATCCTCTCTATTTTGATTGACTCCTAGAACCCTCTACTTCATTCTTAGCATTCTGAAATATTGTTTTAGAATATCCTCTTCCTTTGGCTAGACCCTTCCCCTATTTCTCTGATTCTACTTCCTTACCATCCTCTCCTCAGCCTTCAAGGTTGTTTGGTAAGCATCCTCAGTAGTACTCAAAGTCAAAAAACTGATTTCATCCTATATGTTATATCTTAATCCATCCATTTATTTTTCCACTTTCTCCATGCCGCCTTCAGTATGTCCATCTCTTATATTCAACCTATAAAATTCTTCTATCTACTCTTTAAATGCCATTCCCTTTTGTCTTAAATTTTGCAACTGCCTAAAGAGATTAATTTGATAGTATTATGGAGTAAATTTACTTTTAATCTTATGACCATTTTATCCAATTTTTTTTATCTTAGACTTATATTTTATTTCTCTCGATGCCTGCAACTCATCATACCATATAGTCGCATGTCCCTTTAGCTTTGTGTATGCAAAATTCACTTTCTTCTTATCTTCAATTTCTTCAAAATCAAAGTATTTGTCAATGGCACTTATCCAGTCCATTAATTCCTCTAGATTTAAATTCCATTCATACAAAGGTACTTCCACCTTCAGTCTACCACCAACCATTACCAACATTCTGAGAATTCCATTTTCTTTAGTGTCTTCATCTTCTTCATCAAAAGATTCTTCTTTAGCACCCGAATTTACCTCATCAGGTTCTCTCCTCTAAGCAGTGTCCATTGCCTCCAATCTTATGTGAAGGTGTCTAATTTCTTCACGCATCAGTCCATTAGCTATAGGTCTTCCCCAACCTCTACCACGATGTCCTATTCCTCCTCTCCTGGGTGGAATATTTGTTGATGTTTTAAGAGAAAAAATATATTTTTTTTGCTCTGATACCAAATGATGGCCTTCTAAGGCCGAAATTCTTTAAAATCAAATAGAGTATATGATTCCTCTCTCTCTCGCTTATAAACTGGGAAAATGATCGCCGAGTTCTTCCTTTTAAACTTCTTATCACACTGTTTTATAGGTTTCTTGAAAAGGTAATTAATTCAAAATATGGCTTCATAGAGTTAAGCATTGTTTTCTTATGCTTCTGTCCACATAGAAATTTTTATTTCATTCACATTGTTTAAACTACAATGCATCAGTTTGTCCCATCACATGAGATACATAGACAAGGTTACTAAATTGAAATGAATAGGTCAAATCACATACAACTAGCACACCAAGACCCTCATACCACATACGGGTATGCAAAGATCCTTTATATATAGGGATTTATCCCTGTAGCAATTATACAAAAATTCACACACAATGACTTTATAATCTAATGTGAAATCATGAGATGTTATTGAATGATTTTAAGTAATACTTATAAAATCTTAGAAGGTGCACAATAACCACAAATTCACACCAAAACCCAAAACAAACTATTTTTTTGTCTTCTGCAAAGCTACTGCACTTGGAAAAAAATTCCCTTTCTAATTACAAAATCCATATATTTTTATTCAGCACTCATTCGAAGGGATTCACAAAAAAATGCCAGTCGAATCTCACAACAAAACTATAATCCCTAACTAATTTCATTTATGAAAACCTATGCTAACAAACTCGATCTTTGTGTTACCTTCTAGAGGAAATCTCAACAGTTTATTACAAATTAATAAAGATTAAGAGGACCCACGATCTTTGGTAAAGAAATTTGACTCACTAGGTCAATGTGAACCATTGTAGTTTGATGCTCCTACATCAAAATATTACCAAGGTCTTAGCTAAGGTTATTATAGAGCTCTTTTAAGGTTGACAGATTTTAGGGACAAGGCTTGTATCTTTTTCATGGGATGGTCTAGAAGCCAAGGCCAAGGGTCCCAATACACTAAAATTTACTTTTCTATTAATATATTAACTTATGTTATTAAAAATTTCATGAATCTCATAATGAAAAGATGAATCCCTTTTGTAATTTTTACCACAAAGGCCAATTTCGTTTAATTAAGATAAAATATTCAAGGAAGTTCCTTTTCCTAATTTACCATTTCCAATATACACCTAGAATTTTATTAATTCATTAAACAATTGAGGTAGGACATATAATTTAGTAAAAATATTCTCTTAAACTAGATCATAGCCTTAAGCCACCAAACCATCTATAGAAATGTCAAATTCTAACATTCATTCGATATAAACAAGTATTTGACAAATATTTTATTTCCTTGAATTTTCAACTCTCAATCTATCATTATAATAACATTCTGTTGTAGCCACTACAACACCACTGAAATTTTTGGCATATTCAAAACTTTGGGTACCCCACCACTTGCCCCAAGATACTGGGGTTTTGATAAGGCCTTCCAATGGTTACTGTCCCCACAACCTTTCCTATGCAACCTCTTTGATGCACCCACTCATGTTTCATACATTGAATCCACACATCATGTTTTATCTCAGACATAGGCCTTCGGATCACATTAGGGTTTCGAAGTTTGATGGCTTCATTGATGCATTAAGATCCTCTCATGATTTTGAAACTCATCTTTTCATGATACACATCACGATCAATAGAAGTACTATTTTGAAGAAGCATGAGTTCAAGTTGGATTCCCTTATGATTGAAAATATTAGGGTTTGGCAGAAACCTTAGATTGTCAAAAGAGTGATCCCCTACCTTTTCTTACCAAATTCGCATGCCTTTATGGGTGAATTCTCAATGGCATAACATTACATCATGGTGAGATTCATTTTAGAACATTTTTCCAGGTTCTTGGCAAATCCTTCACCTCAACATGTGCATTAGCTTTTTTTATAATTATTATTTTCCCTTAGCATCTTCGTGACCCCAAGGGAATGTCATTGAAGGCCCAACCCTGCTTTGAAATAATCCTCACTCACTAGGGTTTATGGGAATACATTTTGTCGATGGCACTGCCTCACCATCATCCTCATCCCTTCCAAATGTATTTAGGTTTGTGTATTGTTATCCCCATATTAAGCACTTGAAACCTTGGATGATTGAATAAATCCACAACCTTGTCTAAGTTCATCTTATCCTCTAGCTGCATTGCCACAAAAATTTGTTGGCACTAACTAAGCATCATAGCATCATATTAGAATTATTGAGGCTCATTTCTATAACAACACAAGGGTGGGAAGGGACTCATTATTTCAGTAACGCACTCAAAGTCTTAGATGATCCCAAATTTGTTTCTTGACCATGTGCATCGTGATAGAACAAAGACATATTGCATTGTTGCCAGAGCATCTTTTGATCACACTGGGGTTTATGAAACTACTTCCCCCTGTCATGCATCTTCAGAACCCTATGTCAGCATGGTCAATGACCCAACTTCACTGTGGATTAATCCTTATCTTACAAAATGCATACTTGAAAATACTTTTAAGATTCTACATTATAACTACATCATCACCATTGGAAACACATAATATAAAATCCACTTATAGTTACCGATCCCATTAAAGCGTCCATGTTTAGATTGATCTCCAAATTAAAGCTTTATTTGCTCAACCATGTGAATTATAACACATTAATTTGGAATACTCATGATGCATTTTGTTTAGTGGATCATTCACATTATTTGTTTGAGTTCCATGCTTCCATATACAAATTGTATACATGTAAATCCTTCCAGTAAACTAATTGGTCTCTTTTCATCTTTTATTTCACGAGATGGAAGGAAGGTAGATTGGATGCATATCAAACGAGGAAATTCTTATGTTAAATTAATGCCCTAATGTGACATCACTTAGATGAAGGGGTGATGGATGTTTAAATTGTTTCACATGAACCTCGTAAAAGAACGCAAATTCAACACATATACCAATTAAAATGGGTAGGCATTCATAATGGACATTTAGATTAAGGGAAAATGGTATGCAGTTTGTCGAAAGAAGGAAGAAATTTTTATGTCATTCCTCAACAAGAATTACTCCTAGGTATATGTGAAAGTAGATAGAGTGTGACCACAAGAGGAAGAAAGAAAATTATTTATGAATAGCACGGGGAAAATGAAAGCACACATTGGACGCAATAAAAAGACTAAATATATCATATGTGTGATGGATATAAACTAAAAGGAAATAACCTTTTAATAAGTGACTCTAATGCGGGCCATTGAAGATCTATTGGGATTTATAAACTTAAAGAAAAATTATTCGAGCATATATCTGAATGAACACATTGAATGAGAAGGACTCAGAAATGTGCTTAGGATGGAAGGAGCACATGAGGTTTTAGCATTGGGTGATGGCCATTGTGCTCAGGGTAGCAATAAGGGCGCAACCCAAATCGATAAAGGTCATGCTAACATTCTAACCATGCATGAAGCTATGGTCTGATTTGGAATGTTGCACATTAAGACAACTAAGAAGCTCACACTTCAAAAATAGTGTGGAAAACCCATGTATCATGGTCCTATCGGTACTAGGAGAAGGTGGTTAGGTTTCACATCAAATGAAGAAAACACCTTGTATTTCATAATCAATTGGTCATAATCCATGTATGCATGCAGTTTATTATTAATGATAACATAAAGAACTTTTGTCCTCAGGACATAATTTTTCTTGAGGAGCCTCTTAAATCTAGTGTGATGCCATAGCATTGACCACCCCCCCACATATATTGTACATAATGACATAAATGGAAATCGGAAGGATCGATGCTGGATTGATACAAGTCACACCAGTATTTGAACAAAGTTATCGTGGATATGGTAATAAAGGATCACATTAAACCAAACATCGAGAATACAAGCACCGAGAGTGAGGCATTTTATTTACAGATAGCATGTTATCTTTTTTTCTTACCATCAATGCATGGACTACATTAGAAGGGTATCATATTATTGAAATCCTATGATGGAGAAAAGCTAGTGTATGTCTGCAACACTCCTTTCATGTTGAGAACCAGCCAGAAAGTGAGTAGAGTTGCTTGGTGGAAGGAGTAGGTTTATAGCCATTTTTTTGGATTAGGGATGCAAGACCTGATCCCATGCAACGTATGAGAACCCAAAAAGATTCCCTGGTTTCAACCATCTGGAAAAGAATCTAAAGTCTTAGAGAGGCCACACTCAACATATGGTATCAAATGATATAGGCGCATTGTTTTCGGCTCAAGGGTGTCATGTGACTATGTATATTTGGGTGTCAATAGAATGTGCATGCTGGAAATGCTGGACAAAAAACACCAGATGTTTATGACCACTATTGAATTTTAGCCACATGATGATGCGTGAAGGAAAAGGGGCCAACAAAGGAATGCATCATGCTTTGGAAATTGCACTGCCATGGCAGATTGAAACTATGACTTGACCATCACAATAACTGGATAGGTCACGAAGCCGCATGGGATGATTCTCACATATGAAACTCTACGACCATGTGATGTATCAATGTCACATAATCACAATTTCGTAGCCTTGAACAAATTCCGGAAAGATACGACATAGAATTTTGTGATCCTGCTACCCCTGGTGAGTCCAACATCCACTGTAGTCATTGAGTTGCATTCCAGCATACTACCAGAAAGTGCAACTTCCCTCAATATGACTTTGTGACCTCAGCCAAGTTGCTAGGTCACTAAATCAGTCCCTAAGCAGCTAGGGGCTGGTGCGACTTCTCCTTTTTTGTGACCAATGCGAACTCCTTTTTCAATGGATCCACTGCATAAAAGGGCGCAAGATAACATGGTGAACTATGTAGTCTAGTGGTCACCATGAAAATGCAAGGCATAAAATTAATGATTGCGACCAAGTGTAGTTTCTTGTATGGTGTTCGAATCCTAAGCGATTTTTGTTTGTAAGTCTCTTCATTTGTAAATTTTGTACTTTATTCAATCATCCTCTTTTGTGGATCAAAAGTTGGGTTACATGCAAAATGAAGTTAGAGATGGAAAAATAGGAGATTCTTCATCCAGGCTATCTTCCAATACTGAGATGGTATCATAAACTTTAATATCACAATCAGACAAACCTAAAGCACCACATAGATTTTATAGGAAATAGGTACCAGACTCAATTTTGAATGAACCTACACTCAAGGTTGTTATGGTAATTTTACCTCGCAAATAGAATTTGGAAATATCGAAATGTATTTGGGGGATTAAGAAATTTGAAGCCAAGCATTTAGCATTGTGATTTATAGAGGGTTTCCTTATGTACTCCGTCACGATTTGTGATATTTTATAGGAATTCACGGAGGCGAATGAACACTTCATACTTGGGAATGTTACCTGTTGAGCATTTTGTGCTGATGAATATTCAACTATAGCACTCATGTCTAATTTTCTCATTCGCTATTATTGCTACCCAAAATTTGCTCATATTGAACACATGATTAATGGACTAAGTAGTGCGCTTGGGAGGTTCATTTCATGAATCCAAAGGCCCCAACAATTAAATTCTCATGTACACACACACTGATTCATAATAGCAACCCAAATAGCAAGAGGGTTCCTCTACTAATGTCATAAGACTTGGCTAAACCACTTGCCTTGATAACACCATGTGGCATGAGAAATCATAGTGTGACCTTGGTGAAGAAAATTAGGGTTTTTCTCCAAAAGATTCACACCTAGGGTTTGAGTCAATAGGAAAACTCACACCGTGTACGTTCTCAAGGTGTTGTGCCAACGAAAGGAGCAATTTCAAGAAAACAGTCAACAACTCAACACTAAAATAGAGCCATTAAGGGAGACCTTTATATCATGTCGCAAGTTTGGGAATCAGAAGTGATTAAAGAAGTTATTGTGCCCTTGTATCTGTAAAGAATTGGAGCTACATTCAACACTCAATCAATAGTGGGTCCATGCACAAAATACTAATTAAAGAAGTGCAAGAAGACCCTATGAAAACCACCCTCTTTGACAACTTTGTATCACAAAAGGGATTATATAGGGGGTCCAAATTAATAGTTTTTCTGACGGTCAATTCATTATGTTCTAAGCTATTTTTTTTGTAAATGTGTGTTATCCATGTTGTCTTCTTATAGGTGAAAGGAGGGGAGAAAGGATGAACATATGTGCAGATAGTAGGGTTTTGATGATACAAAAACTAGATCCACTCAAGCTCCTAAATCTGATGGCCATGTTAGAAACACAACATCAAAAGATGGATAAGAGAAATCCCATGGATGTAAATATATTTGAAGAATTTAAAGAGGACCCTCCAAGGCCACATGTAGTGATAATACTATGGAACACCAATTAACCACACAGGGGTCTAAATTAATTATTTATTAAATCCATTCCTTCAATTAGATGATTGTATTTCCATTAACATTTTGATTGAAATTACATATGACCAATGTTATTTTCATACATATAGAAGGAGAGGGAACAAAATGTGGGTCTATGTGAAGGGATTATGGTTTCCTTTCAGCAAGCCAGATGCTCCCTTCCAAGTTCCAAGAGAATTTCAATAAACCTGAAAGCACATCACGAGAAGATCGATGAATGCGAGTGAATCATAGTGGAAAGAAAACATGTCTATTCCAGGGCCAAGCATCCACATAGTTGCGACATGTGGGTAACAAACATTCTAGGGTTTCCAATAAACCTCTACATCCTTCCCTCTGTCTCCTCCATCATAATGCAAATATCACCCACCACTATATTAGCCACTATGCTAGGGTTGATGTGGGCATGTAACAATCATTTTCGCTTGAGAAAGAAGCGAGTAATCTCAAGAGAGATGAGGTTAGTTGAAAGGGCATGAGGGAAGGCCAAGGGTCATGATAGGTGAACTGTCACTTCATCTCTATAAATTTTCCCTCACGCCTCATTACTAAGGGAATTTATTACTTGAGTTGAGGCTAGGATAGATAGTTGATTTTATTCTTGAGAGCTAGAGCCACTTAGATCTTGGAAACTGGTAGAGTGGATTTGCAGTGGGGCTAGGGTTTTGGCATTAGGAAACATTATGAATAGCCCATGTGCCACTATTGGGTTTGACCAATTGCATGATATGTATTTGAAGTTGCGGCAATATTAATAAGATTTCCTTTATATTTGGCACTGATTCCCACACTTACTCATGGTGTTTGTATTAGCTGTCTGGTACTTCACCATATTTGAATGTGTGTTTTCATATACACAATATGTTATCAAATGATACATAGTGGTTTCATGTATGTTTTGCTTTTGAATCTATTTCTGCTAGTTCCTTTCCATGAAGCTGACCTATTGTGAACTACTTTGTAATTGACTTTTGGCATGTTCCTGTTGGGCATGGGATCCCCCCAAGGCAAGTTTTGGGGCTTAAAGCTCAAGTTTGGACTAAGTCTGATGTAAAGACTTCGTGATTTATGGGCGCAGAGAGTGAATATGGTAAATGAGTCATAGGGTTGTCTGCCCTCATTTTTGTAATGTAATGTCGGTTTGAGAGATCTACCCATGGTCCGCGGACCATGGGATTATATAAATAGAGCGAGGCTCTAAATGTAAAGAAAGAAGATAGAGGAATCAATTAATGGAAGATCTAATAAGGAAGAATTAATTTTAAGAGTAGAGTCATGTCTTTGGGTCTTAGAGTAGGAGAAGGCTCTGCAACTGAGTGTGCATAGGCTTAGTAGTCTGCAGCTGAGTGCATGAACCCCTGCAGGTGAGTGCGCGGGGTAGGTTGGGTTTGTAACTGATTGAAGCATTAATAAAGAAATTTTTACAATATTTCTATGTATCTTTTCCTGTTTTATGCATTGAAGTATATTGGGTATGAATTGCAAGTCTACTATTTGTTTATTGCACGAAATTATATGACTGTGATGAATAAGTGAATATAATATAAGGTATTTGTTTATGCAAATATAACTAACTGTTATAAGAAGATAAGTAAAATCCACGGTGTGACTTGGCGAAATAGTGCAGATTGCTGCTCTAGCAGCGCGAAAGCCCCACAACCCCTGGTTAGGGTTGCATGAAGATGGATATAGCAAGGCTACAAAGGCCTGATTGGCCAAGAAAGTGCGTGAAGTAACCTGCGTGAAAGTATTCACAGTTGGACTAAATCAACACCTCAGGCATCTCAAGGGTGTGGAAACCAGGTTCCAACATCCCCCCATACTGCTTCAGGTGAGACCACAGTCTTCACTCCACGAACTATTGCCGAAAGGGCCAGTAGTAGAGGGATTGGTTTGGCTAATTAACTTTGAACCTAGGTCAAGCCACAACAAGCCAACAAATGGTTCCGTTGCTGGGACTGGAATTTGCTTAGAGATTTCTGATGTCGTATCATTGGAATCCAACTAAGAAAGAAATTGAAGGTTGGTTGGACAAGAAAATTCTCGAGTTCACGGTGTAGGAGAATAGGAACCCATGACTATCAACAGAAGAGTGGTTAGATTGCTACATGTACACAGAGATCCACCATATTTTCTTCGCATATTTCCCTACTGAGCTGTATGAGTGGATCATGAAGCTAGTAGATAGCCAAGGAAGGTACAAGATTAACAGTCCTATTGGGTGGACCCCATAGTTGCTATGCAGATTGGAAGCATCGGAGGATAAGATCGCACACATTGTTGATCACTGGCTCGATCAAATTATAGGAGGATTCATTACTAAGTTTGCAATAGACACTATGGTAAGCTACAATGAGGCTGAGCGATGCTTTCTCAAAGGACTGCGAGGTAAGTACGTTAAGTCTTTGAACACTTGGATTACAATTCTATTGTGTGACAAGAAGATTATGCAAATACATTGATGTTCGGGGCTACGCGAAGTGTGAGAATTTACAAAAACAAATGTAGTGCATAACTAGAAACTAGACCCTTGATTTCACCTCCGCAAGGGGATGAGGAAGAGCTCGTGAAGATCTCACCAAGAAGTGTAATCAATTTGATAAGGCAAAGGATTCCACGCATATCACCCCCACCCATACCACCACTAACTTCACCGTCTTCACCCCCATTTTTGCCTGTACCACTTCCACCACCACCGTGAGTTAATATGGCAAGCACGATAAAGTTTCCCATGTTCAAGGGAGTAGGAAATGAAGATCCAGACCAGTTTTGGTTTGTAATAAAGGTCATATGGGAAGCACAAGGAGTTATAGATGACAATGTGAAGAAAGTGACATTGGTTAAGACTCTGTAGGATTGTGCACTGACCTGGTATATTAAGAATTCTACTGACAATTCGAATGCGGGGATCACAGATATCCAAATTGCGTTGAACAGAGAATTTAGCAGGCCGAAGTTAGAGGCATAGTCGATCATTGGATTCAAATAGATCACAATGATAACAGAAAAGACCCCTTGGGAATTAGATCAGAGACTGAAATTCACAATTCGTGAAGCTAATATGAGTTTGACGGATGGAGATCACCGCAAATGGTTTGTAGCATCACTAACACCTCATTTAAGGAACACGCTGTCACAACAGAGGTTAACAAATTAGGCAGAGGCCTTGGAGATCACGATGAGGCTGCATGAGAGCCTGATACATGATCCTAACTTGGGAGTTCAGTTGATCCACGCAAAGTTGAAAAACTTATGCCTTGAGATGGAGAGTCTAATATAGGATAGGACAGCTCGCCCAGAAGTGCGTGAAGAAGTATGGTGTGTAAAATGAAAGGGTTAGGGACATGACAAGGACCACTGCCTAGTGTTCACAAATTACCTCGCAGGAGGAGGACCAATGTCATTAAGACCGGAGGCCCAAGCAGGACCTAGCGCAACACCTGCTTTGTGGTGTGCGATTTGTCAAATAGGAGGAAAGCATGCTATGGACAACTGCCATTTGTTATAGAAGTACATATAGAATTTACAATAGTTGTTCTGTAATTTTTGTAGATTGCTTGGACATGATGAGCACACCTGTAGAAGCTATGAGTTGATGATGGATAGGACTCCCACATATAGAGTTCAGGCTGAAACGTGGCCCCTTGACTAGAATGCAGTAGTGGCATGAGCCAGATTTCAGGGGCGTGAACGAGGTCGGGCTAGAGGACCTCGAAGAGGTCACAGACAGATGATATGTTACAATTATAGGGGGGAAGGAAATTATGCCCGTGATTGTAGGAATCCAAAGCATCCATCATGTCTATATTGTACCTTGTTTAATCATGAGATGTAGGACTGTCCCACATTGATAGTGAAGCTACACGACAAGGGAGTGATCCAACCTCCCACAACTCAGAACCTGTAGATGATGAGGTTTGAGCCGTGCGAGGAAGACCACAATGTGAACATTCTACTCCGAAGTGGAATTATGACAGGGGATGATAAAGGAAAACAACCTAAAGATAGTACATGGTTTCACAAGGCTCCGACGAAAGAACCAGAGCCAGAAATGGACCCATCGATGCTCAACATGTTCCTAGAAACATGCATGAAGCTACTGCGTGACAGTAAGGCTGTAAAGGGATTATAGGAATTCATTAATATATGCACTAGGACCACGCCAGGAGAACCGTGCGTAGTCCAGAAGATTGGAAAGCATGCGATGAGGATAGGAAGAGAAATGAGGTTGACTACACAGATTGGAGAACATGAGATGGACCAAGTAATTCTAGACCTAAGGTTAGATGCAAACGTTCTGACGAAGAAAACTTGGGAGCACATGGGAAGGCCTACGCTACAATGCTCTCCTATCTAGCTACAAATAGCGAACCAACAAAAGATTATACCTATGGGGAGATTGCAAGGAATCATCATGGATATTGAAGGGGAAAGTGCCCTAGCAGACTTTGAAGTGATATCTATTGTTGATGACAGGAATCCCTATGCCACACTATTAGGAATCGATTGGGCCACTGACATGAACTAGGTGATAAATCTGAAGAAGCATAAGATGATTTTTGAGAAAAAGTCTCTACGCGTAATCATACCTTTGGACCCTGCTAAGGGATCATGCTACACTAAGCTAGGGCACAACTCTGAAAGTGACGAAGACTTAGACTACATCTACAAAATAACCGCATGAGAGAAAGATTGGATAAATCCCACCACAAATAGATGGATGTCATGGGAGCGCGAAAGCTCCTGTACATCAGATTCGGATGAAGAGATAGAGTGATGGCAAAACCAGTTACATGAGGTAACCACGTTGAACTGCAACATGATGATAAGATCATTGCATTGCATATCGACAAAAGTAAGGTGTCTCCCTACTTATGATGGGTTAAGTGAGGTATATTCTTTCTTGAATAGATTTGAAAGAGAGGTGCCAGAACAACAATGTTTTGAGGCTTTGAAATGGGTACTACGAGCTCCACCCGCAAGGTGGTGGGGTCCACACCAAGGAAGCCTTGGGGACTGGCACGAATGTAGGAGCATGATGCACATGCATTTTGGGACACCTCAGATGTGACTAACAAATAAATATAATGTATGGGATGGTCCGCGTGCACATTTGCCCTGGTGGGTACAGGCATATGGTAAACAACTTGCACGGATGCACATGGGCTTCACGTTTAGGAACACTATCAATAAGAATGTGTTGGTAAGGAAATTGTGTGAACAGTCCCTCCAGTCGAGATGGAGAAGTGGGGAAATAACAAGTGTACAGAAGATTACCCATGCAGAAGCCTTTAGCGAAGTGTGTGAAGCACTAAATAGGGTATGTAATGCGTAGCGAAGTGATTGGGACCTATGCATACCAATAGTTCTATGGGATTATAGGAGACCATGCAAGAAACTGATGGGATAGATGCCTTCTAGGCTAGCCTATGGAGCAAATTTTGTAGTCCCAATAGAGTATAATATGCCTAGTCCATGCATAGCAGCGCCAATAGATATGACATTTCGTGGAACCTTGGAAGAAGGGATAGCGCAGTTGAATGAAGAAGAATGCTTGGGACCTAAGGAAGAAATCTGACAGGGTCATCTTAGGCTCCAAGAACTCATGAAAGAAAGAGTGTGGTTAAGGGAGAAGAGCACTCTCATGGAAGTGGAAGTCAACAAGCTTGAGGGAGAAATAAAGAAGGCTTTTCTTGATAAGAAAATTGGGGTGATAAACCAGGGTACGCATGACTACAGTGACAAATTTTGGGACTACCACTGGGAGTTGATTAGCTTGATGCATTGGATTGGACCATATATTACTAAAGGGATCACCCATGGTGGTGTGATGCAAATAGTAAAGTGCATGATGCAGATAGTAAAAATAAAAGGCAGATTTTTTCCAGGAAAAGTGATGGATGACTGGTTAAAACCATATACAAGTGGCATGACCACCTGACTAGCGATGGGAAGTATAGTTTTAGCACTCCAGGTAGTTGAAAGGAGGCGTGAGACTCTAAAATACTCTTCCTGAGAGCTGTGTGATGTCGGGGCTATGCGCAGGAGCAAAGTGTCACAAGTTCCATGACCGCGCAAGGGTGGTTGCATTGCTATGCAGGTTGGCTAGAAAGTCACTGTTGTAGTCACTATTCACGATGGGATGCTTGACATGAGACCAAATGGAGTGGGCAGTAGGAATTTAAGATGAGCTTTATGGGTAAAATTTGGGAAAATTTGCTGGCAAGGGAGAACTAATTTACCAGATTTAGGGGGAATGGTGGAATTCAAATTCAAAATGCACTATAAATTGCAAAGGGCTGCCCAGCAAACAACACTTGGTCATTTGCGAATTGAGCTGTCGTGCACCCTGAGTATTCCAAAATGAGACCTTTTTGTCTTGTGGAGAGCATTGGTTGAGCACCTAATTGAACAGTTGAGAGATTTCTGGACGACAAGATGGCAATGTCTAAAGAAGTCATGGAAATCGCAGAAATGACCGCCGAAGAAGCCACATAGGCCATGACCATAGAAGATGCCCTTGAGAGTGTCGAGATTGTTGTGGAAATCGCTAAATCACCACGAACACTGAGACCGAAGAAATATAAACAGCCCATGATTCTGGTGTGTGTGTCCCCTCGAAACTCGCTGTGAACTAGATTAACAATGGAGGAAAAAGGGAAAGTGGTTAACCTGGAAACCGATGAGGAGGAAGAAGACCTTGAGGATATCATAATCGAAGATGATGAGGATGAGGGCATGGAAGAGGAAACTAACGGTGTTGTCCCTCTAACCAAGCTACTCGTGTATGTCCCTCCATGGAAGGGGTAGCCAAAGGTACCCAAGGACCTTGATGAGAGAAAGAGCTCTCTGTAGAATTTGCTGCTCCTGGATAATACATTTTCTTAAGGAATGCACTTGTGAAGGGTGTCAAGCTTAAAATTTGAAGACTGAGATCTCGCTGACCATGAGAAATTACCTCACTTGGCCACCACACACCTCATGAAGCCAAATAAACACATCGCAGTAGGAGTTATAGGGTTGGAGTCGTAGAAATGGTTGTGTGGGGTCAAAAAGGAGGGTCTTTTAAACTTGCTCTAGGTGTTGCATTACCATCGTGCCCCAGTAAATATCTTTGTCATTAGGCAGCTACTTTTCCTTGTGCATTGTGGGTGTTTGTGGTTGGAGGAGCCCATTCCCAACATGGACCACCTGATCCATTGAATTACCCAACTCTTGTGTAGAGGAGAAGATCCCACAGATATTTCAGAGGGTAATAGCAGTGATTTGGCCATTGTGGAGGCCATGAAAAAGAAATACAAGCTAGAGAAGAAAAATAGGGGCTACACAATCTCCAGTATCAAAAATAAGGTAGTCATATTTACGACTCAGATACTGGTAGGTAAGCTCATGTGGAAGTGTTGTGTGGTTGCACTTGCCGAACAGTGCACAAAGGGGGTCTAGTTTAACTGGTCCCAATTCTTGTGCAAGGAGTTCTTGGAGAATTATCGGGAGGCATAGGAACAAGGGAAAACCTTCCGCTATGCATGGCTTCTATTTTCCATAGTACTGGTGGCTAGGGAATTTCCTTAGGATAGCCAGTTCCCCCACAATTGCAAGGGATCTCCCAGAGACAGTGAAGTACACTTCACTGTGGGCCACTAAAGATGTGCACAAGATCCGCGACAATAAAATATTTTGGGTGTTCATGGAGATAAACATCAAAATGGGGATTAACCGCAAGCCGTGGTTATCACCCACTATTTACAACAACCTACAAAGTTTCATAGAGTTTAAAGTGGACTTTCATTACATCTACCTCAGGGCACATAAGGACCCTACAAAAAAGTGGAACGAACTACCCTATATAGCAACTGATGATGTGATCTTTGACGTACTTGAGACATGGCTGCCAGAATGGCACACTCCAAACATCTCTGCATTGGAAAAGTCTGTTGTGAAGAAAAATAAGGAGGCGGAAAAACTGCACATGGCACAATGGGCGGAAAAGAGAAAAAAAGAAGCAGCAGAAGAAAATGTGCAGGAGGCACGGGACGCTATGCAGAAAACAACAGAACAATAGAAGGTCGTAGCAGAAGCACAGAAGGCAGTGACAATAGAATTCAAGGGCCAGAAGTCTCCTTCACCTGAGCAAGAGCAAGAGATGGAAACAAATATAGAGGAGGGCAGCGCGGACCCACAAACAATGTCAACACAATTGAATCTCCAACACGAGAGAGAGCAGATGGGGTTGCGCAAGAAGGTAAAAGTGTCTAAGCTATCAATCATCTTGATCACCCTTATTGAGGGGGATTTGAATGATATAGGAGAGACGGTGTGCGACATCACCATAGAGGCCCTCCAAAACTTTGCAGAGGAGAATTAGATTGTGTTGGGGGCTCTTTGAGCATAGATTCATGAGTTGAAGGTGCGCACTCCTCAGGCTGGTTCTCTCTCGACCAGCCTCGCAGTAGGAATAATTGTAGCCAAGGAAATGTTGCTCGCTCATACGACCAACATAATAGTGCTACCAGAAGGGGCACTGGTTACAGCAAATGAGGTCAACAGACCTACAACTAGTACATTGAAAGGAATAGGGATCAACATGGCTGCACTCCCTCAGGTGATGCTCTGTGTTCTGCAGGATGCGATTACTGTAGAACTGCGGGCTAGGGAGAATCACACATTGTAGGTGTTAAGTGAACAGAGGATCAACATGGAGCAGTTGAGCTTGCAGCGTGACAAGGTTGTGTCTCAGAATAGGCAGATGGTATAGGTAATTAAAGAAGCCTTCCAGATGGTCCCTGAGTTGTCCATCCCAGTAGAAGCACCTGCAAAGGCGCATATCTAGAAATTAGCAGCAGGGGTGCACAAGAAGTGAGAAGAAATGGCCAAGGTTCAGCTGGAGCTGAACCTTCAGATAGTAGAGCTACGGTTGAAGGTGAAACCTTCAACTCCTCCAGAGGTAAGGGAACAACACACCAGCACCATTACATCGGGGATGGAGGAGATCAGTAGTGCAGTGAGGGACTGCACCAAAATGTTGGAAGAATCGTTTGAGGTCCTCACCAATATGTAGGAGGACACAAACATACAGTGCTTAGAAACAGAGGCACATGAGCTATAGTATCAATATGACAATGTCAAAGGGACTGTGCTAATGGTGGCTTTCACACAGAGGCTCGTGCATATGCACAAGCCAAAGCGCTTAAGGAGCAAGTAGACGCAACACGACATAGAGAAGTAGTTTTGAAGGCACGTGTTTAGCCTTGGATCGATGAGGCCTTCGTGATCACCACAAAAATTGAAGGAAAACTTGTGTAAATGCAAGGGACATAGGAATAGATATAGGGGAGCAGTTCTGACACCGCAGTCTCAGAACTATGTCTACAAGAGATACAGTAAGAAACCGCTCAGTGCGCTATCGACCTTGCAATAGTCCGAGTAGAGTTGGGAGGTATTCACGTGAAGATCTCCACATCAATAGAGTGAAATGAGGGTGAGTCACAATGTTTGTGTTGGGGGCCTATTGGGCATGGGATCCCCTAAAGAAAGTTTTGGGGCTTAAAGCCAAAGTTTTGACTAAGTCTGATGTAAAGACTCCGCGATTTATGGGCGCGGAGCGTGAAGATGGTAAATGAGTCAGAGGGTTGTCCACCCTCATTTTTGTAATGTAATGTCAGTTTGAGAGATCTACCCATGGTCCACAGACCATGGGATTGTATAAATAGAGCGAGGCTCTAAATGTAAATAAAGAAGATATATGAATCAATTAATGGAAGATCTAATAAGGAAGCATTGAATCTAAGAGTAGAGTCATGTCTTCAGGTCGTAGAGTAGGAGAAGGCTCTACAACTGAGTGCACAGAGGCCTAGTAGTCTACAGCTGGGTACGCGGACCCCTGCAGTTGAGTGCGCATGGTAGGTTGGGTCTGTAACCAATTGAAGCATTAATGAAGAGAAGTTTTACAATATTTTTGTGTATCTTTTCTTGTTTTATGCATTGAAGTATATTGGGTATGAATTGCAAGTTTATTGTTTATTTGTTGTGTGAAATTATATGAATGTGGTGAATAAGTGAATATAATATAAGATATTTTTTTACGCAAAGATAACTAACTATTATAAGAAGATAAGTAAGATCCATGGTGTGACTTGGGGAAATAGCACAGATCACTTCTCTAGTAGCATGAAAGCCCCATAGCCCCTGGTTAGGGTTACGCAAAAGCCCCACATCCCCTAGTTAGGGTTGCACGAAGACGAATATAGCAAAGTTGCGAAGGGCTCGCAAGCCAGGAGAGTGCCCGAAGTAACCTAGTTGAAATCAATTCACATGTGGAATAAATCAACCCCTTAGACATCTCAAGGGTACAAAAGCCTGGTTCCAGCAACCCCCGTATTGCTTCGGGTGATTCCTCGGTCCGCACTCGGCAGACTGTTGCCGAAAGGGCTAGTAGTACAGGGATTTGTTTAGCTAATTAACTCCAAACCTGGGTCAGGCCCCAACAAGCCAATAGTTCATCTTTATTATGTCTGATGGAGTTTTAGCTCACTAATAACCTTCATGGTATATATTTTCTTATTGTTGTTGAGACTTGTTACCTCTTTCTTCAATTTGTAGATCTTGGGTTGGTTTTGTTTCACTACCCGATAATTTCATTCTTGTCCCACTCTGAAACCTTCTCATTTGATAGCAAACAGTAGAAACATTCATCATGGAAGCTGGGCCCACATAACGGATGAGACTCCTATCCAAAACGGTGTGAGATCTAATTGGGACTTCACACTGGGGAGACCCCTTAGTTGTTGGTGATACATTTCGACCTGTTGACAAATTGGTTCTAGTAGGAGGACCATATGGCAAGCTGAGCCCTTGGAGCCTACACTTTAATCCTATATCTATAAATGGCTTTGACTCAAATTGTGCTTCTGGGGTGTTTATCTAGTTTGTCCATTTTTCAATTTTCCATCCCCAAGGAATAGATGTATCACTTGTCTCAGTTAAGGTTTGATGGTTAGGATGGAACATCCATAACCAAGCACATTTTTTGTTTCCTCAAGTTTTACAAATATTTTGAGATCGATGATAAGTAGTTTTCTTGTGTGCTTTTCTCCCTTACCCTTGAAGGTCGCATTAAGAAATAGTGCCACATGTTGCAAGAAATGTTCATTCATTCATTCGAGAAACTCATCGGTAAGCTCAATCAATAATTTCAAAGGTACAATTTTCAAGATGTGTTAAAGAGGATAAATGAGGTTAGGATGAAACCTAAAGAATCTTTAGAGGATTTTGTTGTTAGATTTGTACATATTTGTTTTGAATTTCCTAAAAGAGATGTCGATTAGGTTTATTTGAATATAAAGTTTCAAGAATTGGTTCTCATTTATTTATAAAATTTTCAATTAGAAACAAATCATGTTTTGGATGAGTGTCATCATAATTTGCAGATTACAAAGTGTTCAGATTCTACCTTTAATCTTGTTTTTCCTCTCTCTCTGAATGTGGAACAACCTCAAGCCTTCGAGGACGAGATTACTACTTGTGGTATTTCTCATCCTTCTCTTGACTTGTTACATAATAAGATTTTGGTTGTAAATGGTTTAGACGATGAGAAATGATTTCTGGCAAATGAATCTGACGGTCTCAACTCTAAATCCCTCATACATCCTTTTGATCTTGAATCTAAAAATTATGTAACATCTCTTCATGCTAATCGAACCTAGATCGATTCCATTCAATGTTGTCTAACTATATTCCTGGATCTCATTCACCTGCCACATCATTCCTAGAAATCCATCTTCCCCTTTGACGAACATAAATGGGTAGCATGGGAGTCTAGGTCTGATTGGTGCCCCTTCATCTGACCTTGTGCATCCATTCTACCTTGATTTAGTCCATGGATCTACTAAACTGGCAGTTCCAAAAAATCATTAACATATTTTTCTTTCTCATGTTGATTGTAATCACATACATGGAGGTTATGTTTCATAGTGAATGGATGCAAATTTTGAATCTCTTATACCTCATATTTTCCACCCAAAGTATTTGACAAGTGAAGAAGAGGGCCTTACATCTCGCCCAGCTCAAGTTGGTTCTCTCATTAATCCCTCTTCACTCTCAATCCAAGAAGATCCTTTTGTTCCAGATACCCAACTTGATCAAACTCATTGTTTCGATGATTCTCATTATACCGAAAATATATTCACTCATGCCTCTGGTGATTATCCTACGTATCCATCTGTTGATCTTACAAAGCCACCAAAATTTGATGATCCACTTTTTGAATGTTTTAGGACTCATCAGGAAGTTGAGGCACTTCAGCTTCCATTGGTGGTTATGTTAGGTTACCACATTCCTGATGGGACCCCTGAACCAAGTCGAATTAGGGTTTCTGAAGTTAGGGTTTATACACATCATGCTCCTCTCAACATCATGTTGTCAGATGCGAACTTATCTTGGAAATCCTCAAATTCAAGCGACGTTTCTCTGAGAAAATATTTCCATCACCTTTCAGCTGATGTGCATCAACCTCTATACCCTAATTTATTTGCTGAAGGGAATGCTTTGGCCATTGTCTCAAATATTTTTTATTGTTTCCCAACTAGTTCAGTATGTCAACATACACAATCAGATGATGTCTTACAATCTCCTATATGGGAAGGTTCCAATCACCTGACCTCCCCTCTACCTGATACTCTTTCAATAGATTTAGTTCATTCTTAGGAATTTAAAGAATCTGATCTATCAAGCTGGCAATCTATCAATATTCATACATCAAATCCAATCCACAATATTTTCACTGATAGTTGTTCGATCACAACTAGCGATAACCATATAAATCCACCTACAAGCCTTGCGAAGCTACCGATATATGATGTCGTTTTGATTGAAGGTTCAAAGATTTATTAGGATGATGAAGCACTTCAACTTATGCTGATGGTTATGCCAGGTCCTCATGCCCTTGATGAAGTCTATGAACAACTTCAAACTAGGGTTTCTAAAATTAGGGTTTTTGTGTTTGAATCCTTAGGGATCTTAGTTAGACTAGATAAGATCTCCTCCTTTTAGATTCATCAATTTGATCATCCTCTAAATCATTATAGGGTTGTTGATCAGATTAATCTATCTATTCTATGGCATGGCTGGAGGACTATAAATTTCGTGGTTGTGATTCAGTTTGCCAGGAGTGGGTTGTAGTTTGCCTTGAAAGATATTTTCTAACATGTTTCCCTATACATAGATGGGGTTCAACTTCTGTTGTGCATGCTTTATAGGTAATCATTTTATTTTTTGCACAACTCTTTTCTCAAATTCTAATTGTTGTCATCTTTGTTTTTGTAAGATGGGAACTATGGTGGTGGCTGCATTGGAAGTTTTATTTCACATGACCCAACATCCTCTTTAGTTAAATTAGGATTTAGGGTTGAAACTAGTTAGTTTTTAGGTTTTCCTTATTCATTTTATGATTATAATTTTCTTTATGATTTAAATTTGTTATGTTTTGTTTCCCTTACCGTAGGTGGTTTAGTTTCCTGCTTTTGAATTTTCCACTGGCTTGCATTCACATTATTGCACTGCTCGTTGCTGCATAACATGCATAACATCTTTGCATAGTTATTTTATCTACCATTAGTTGATCTCTTCTTCACATAGAATTATATTGCATCATAAGCCCTGTCTGCTACACTGCATCATGCACCTTCCTTCTCCCTTGGCACACATACTCCTTTGACCTAGCATGGAAATTCCCTCTATTTCTCATACTATTACATGAGCCTTCATGAACCTGTTAGCCTCCTGCTGCAGCAGGTTACTCATATTTCATCATTGACATTTTATAGGCCAAATACGTCATACTTTGCATGATGTAATGCTCCATATTTGCTAAACAGTCACCAAGCAAAGAAGGCTACTCAGAGTTCATCTAACTGCTTTCCAAATTTTGAAAAGTCATTCCAGTTTTGTACAATTTTCAGCTAAAGGGAGGTCCAAACAGCCTAATCTTGGTCTCCCTAGGTTTCAATTTCCTGTTTTAGAATATAGAGAATGAAAATCTATCCAAACAGCTTAATCTTGGCAGATTCTTATATAGGTAGAGAATCAAGCCCAACTGCTTAATCTGGGCCCTTGGAAGAAAAAAGGGTAGTTTGTAGATATGAAGGCATAAAAAGAAAAAATTGAAATGATGGGTCTGTAAGTCTAAGTGCACCCAAACCCAAAGAAGAAAAAATGTTAGGTAAGTAGGCTGGGTAGGTAGTTTTGAGGTTGCAGAATCTTGATTTCTGATCAATTCTATGTTTTTAGGGTGTCATCTCTACTCAGGGCACAATCACCAGGCCGTTTTATGTGAAAGATCTCAAAACATGCATACCTAACCTCCCTTCCTCCATATCCCCCAAATCATTAACTAATTTCCCCAAAAAGAGGTCAAGATTTGCTTGATATCTCTTAGTTTCATCATTTTTCATGTCATTAGCCTGGGTGAAGATCTGCTTCACTCAAAGAGGATCCATACTTTCTCTATAAGGTTCTATCTCCCCTTTGAAGCCTAAGATTTCTAAAGCTTAGCACTTTCTTGTCATCTCCATGTTAACTACTAACACTATTATTTAACTCCCTATATTTACCCTATCCCCATACTAAAACTATGTAGATAATCCCCTTATGTAAATATCCCCTCCCCCTGGTTGAAATATAACC